>JAQIXO010000011.1:0-82788 GCA_034700305.1 Protaphorura armata
CCACCGCTGTGCACACTATTGTGTACTCAGTTGGGCTACGGTGTACACAATTGTGTACTCACTCGGGCATGGGGCAGTTCCCAAATCAGTGGGTTTCTAAGGGTTAATGCAAAAATCAAAAGAATTTCGTATATTTTATGTAACGTATATAGCTTGTGACAAGTTAGTTAAATCTAAATCAAACGCAGTGCTAACTTATTTTCAACCATTTTTCCAAAAGAAAAGATGATGAAACTCACAGGGATGAATTTTTTGGTAGATTAGACTAGTTTTAAAATTTTGACTCCTCGCCTTCTTTGCTATGGCGCAGCATAGCAGTTGTCTATAAACATTTCGCGTCAATGACTTTAAAATATATGTATAATTAATAATTCCGATAATTAATGCGCGAGCGAATGCCTAATGCGACGACACTTTAAATCTAAGACTAAAATTGTGATTGAGAATATTGGTGTGGTATATGCGCCGATCGAGATAATGGTCGGGAATACCTGACTAGAAAAACCGCATGCACAAAATTACGACAATATTAATATTACCGTCGTAATTAAACAGTAAACGAGAATTACAGTAATAAAAATGTTAGTTAAGCAAGCGTAATAATCAGTTAATCAGTTCAACATTTGCATACACAAACAATTTTTGTTAGTAAATTAAACAACACAATAACAAAGAGGAAATTAAATATCTCATAGAGGGCGGTGGTTCACGGGTATCATGTAAGGACGCCATTTACAATACGTTCATATGCATATAACGCCTCAATCATCAACTTAACTTTTATTCTTAACAATAATAGAAAATGCAAGAAATAATTCAAAATTCAGAAAAAAAATGATTGCACTCGACTCCATGATTGATTGACCAATCCCTCTGTAATTATAGCTGTAATTTCTGCGTAAGTTAATACGTACGTGTCAGGCAGGCAGCTAAATGACAGTTTTTCTTAAACACTATATTGCGATTGCAAAATTACCGACCTTTTTTGTAGTCTAAATGTCTATATGTATATATCGTGCGTTCAAGTGTCAATTTCGAGTTACTGTAAAATTACGTCATATCAATTTAACTGTAATTAATACTAGTTAAGTTAATACTATTCGTCCTGAGGGTTGGCATTTGTCTGATCCGAAATTGTGTAGCGCTTGAACCTGAAAGAAAGGAAAATTTTGAAATAAAGTACGCAGGACAAACGTCTATGCGACGCCATGTTAATTTGCTCGGTAGTCAAATTTTTAGATATACCTTGTCGGCAATTCGGGAAATGCAGGTTCACCATTGGGTGGGTACGGAATACGGACTGGAGGTGAGTCATTGCTGTCAGAACTAGTGTCTTCCGGTCCACCTGAAGGTCGACGGCCGATCAAACAACTGGGTACGCCACGTTCTTCACTGCAAAAAAATAAAACTCAGCATATTACAACATTATTCGTAATGTCACTTGGTTTTTCGGTGGAATGCACCAAAGAATTTTAGAAATCTATCTGTGCAATTTTTCTTGTTTGGTTTAATTTGAAAACTTACGAATATACTGAAAGCGGATGCGGTTCTCCCTCAGCCAGCGGAGTACAACCATTGACTATGACCGGTGAAGATTCTTCATTTAAATTCTGAGCTCCAGCCATATGTCGTCTCCTTTGAAAAATGAAACCAAGTTGTGTTGTATCCGTTGCATATTTTTCAATCCCCTCCCGGCGTCTTCTAAACCCTGGAGTACAACCGCGTAGTCCATCTCCATCACTTTGGCTAATATTTTTGGTTCCATCACTTTCGACCATCATTTTCTCTCCCGGAGGACAATTTTCAACCGTCATAGTATGATAAACATTTTGTGCGGTTATAACTAATTGAGTATCTAATGGATGAGATCGTGATCCAGACGAGTCATTATCATTCTCCAAATTCACTGGTGGAATTCCACCAACAGTCGCATCCATATAAATTGAAAGATCTTCAGGATTACATGTCAGTTGTAAGCGTTCACCAGACTCCATTTTGGTTCTGCAAAATTTATTACATTAGTTCTAGGATTGTGTAAAAAAAACTCTGCAAGGCTAAGGAATCGAACCCGACTACAGCGCAGCGAAAGGGCTGGGCAGACCACTTACCCATTGTCATTAGTTCTCGCCGTTTGAAAGTCGATACTCTCAGCCAAAGAGATGACTTTTGAGTTGGGCCATTCTTGGGCCGTGACCAAAGGGTCTGCAGTATCATTATTTCCATCAATGTCTTCTCCAGAAGCGTTAGGGCAAACAGACAACTTCATGTCAATCCTCAGAGCTTTTTCTCCGATTGAAGTATCTGATTTATTTTTGAGAATGCTTTTGAGCAATTTAGGTTGTAATGTGTCCTTGGACAAATTACTACTATTTTCCACAACCGATCCCTTATTTTCTAAAGCAGGCAACTTTTCATCGTCGACCTATAAATTGTGGGACAAAGAAGGCATATCTTTAGTCAGTACTCATCACCGGAAAATATATGGAGTGTTAAATAACAATTTATTATAGTACTTTACCTGGTTTGCAATTTTTTCTTCCAACTGTTCCAGTCCGGATTTGACCGAACGAAATTTTTGTGGAGGGGACACAGTAGTAGTGACTTTTGAGTCCATGCTGTTGGGTTGGGTAGAACTCACGACACGGATTTCAAGTCGACCAGCGACCATTTCAGGGTTTTCTGACTCAGATTCCACAGAGAAAAGACGATTCAGTGCCTACATTATGGGTGAAATCTTGTTAAAGGATCACACAAGGCAAATGATCAGAACTTCAGAAGTAATGAAATACTTACAGGCATACTGCGATACTGACTCGAGGTTCCATCCGCAGCACCTTGATTGAGCTTTGATTCTGACTTATCACAATTCCTTTGTTTAGACGCCACATTCCGAGTCACATCAACGGCATACGTAAATTCATCAAAGGAGGCTTGTTGAACTAGCGGTGGTTCTAATCCGGGTCTAAAATTAAAAACAAAATATTTCAATGTTGTACAGTCAAAATCTGAACATACACTATACACATGAGACATGCTCATATTTTCAGCAACAACCATATTACCTTATATGATCTGAGATCTGTGGGTTACTCCAAACTTTAGGAAGCGTTTGTTCCACGGCACTGAGACCGGATGGATTCTCTAGATTTAAATAATTCAATGAAGACATCAAGTTTGACTTATCCACCAATTTGACCATTGTTGTCCCTTCTTTCTCCGAAGTGGCAGAAGTTTTCCTCCTTGCATCCTAAACGCAAATACCATATTATGCATTTTAATTCTGGACGGTTTGAATTTATTTTCCAAGCAGTATTTACATTTGCGTCAGCCGACATTTTCTCTGGTGATTGATTCGGATCTTTCTCTCGGACTCGTTCTGCTTCCTTTGTTCCTTTCTCAGCAGAGTCATTAAATCCAAAGTCGTCATTCTGGGCCTGACAAAATTAGTCACAAAAATAAAGTGTTACGAAATATTTCAATGCCGTTTCCAGTAATTTCATAAGGAATTTGCACACTGAAAAATATGGTACATCTAGTATTTTTTCTTACTTGACTGAAAGAAGTTGCCTTGTGCTCCGGACTCTGTAAGGGTTCTCCCTTCCACTCGTTGTCAGTCTCCTCTGAGTCATCAAATTGTGATTTCCATTGAGACGCCATAGTGAGTCCACCCCCACCCCTTGTGATTTGTTGAAGGGCTGACACGTTCTCATCATCAATGAGTGCAAATTGAGTGATGGAGTGATCACCGCCTTTCCCATGATGACTGTGAGGGTGAGAGTAAGGTCGAACACCACGACCAGACCGACTTCTGCTCAGTCCATGTCCATGAGCTCTTCTACTCATTTGAGGAGCCCCTGTATTCGTCGTTTGACCTGACGCTCCACTTGGAGTAGTTTGTTGACTTTCTTTGGATCCAACGCCTTCTGGGGTTGAAACTCCTTGGTATTCAGGGTCCACGGATGTTTGAAGAGAGTAGCCATCACGTCCTACACGGTAAATGGTAAAAAAGTTAATTAAGCAGGAAATATTTTCGGTATTTTTTCGTTTAACCAAAATAAAACTTTCACTACTTTCTCCGTAAGGTTCAATGGAGAAAGTTATAAAAAGAAGTCTTAAGCTTAAAGGAAATTTTTGATTAGACCCCAGATTGCACTTTCCATCCCTTTTAGTGAAATGAAGACCTGGTTATGTTTCGATAAAATAACTTACCCTTCATGTAGTCATAACCAACAGAGTCATTTCCTTCAGTCATGTCTCTGACGACTGGACTAGCTGGAACCTCTTGCTCTCCATCCGTGTCATCCTGTTGGGACGTCAATCTCATACGAATTAAATTTCGATTAGCTCCACGATGAATTTGCCTTGGAGTGGCCACTGGTTTTGTCTTCTCTGGTGGTTTGGCTCCGGCTAAATTGACCTGGAATTCACAAATTAACAAAAACGTTACATTTACTGTGACATAAAAATTAAAGTGTATGTAGGTAAATTACCTGCAATACATTATCGCCGTCACCGTCAACACCACCCTCATGAAAGTCTTCTTTCTCAGCTGAATCCTTTTTCTTCATGTCCGGAGCTGTTTTTTTAACATCCTTCCGTGGAGATCTCTTCGGACTCACAATGTTATTATTGTGGCACACTTTCTCTTTGGCTGAATCACTCTGATTGTTTACAGTACTCGGAACCGGAAGTGTTCCTGATTGTACTCCACTTCCACCCACGCTGTCCAACAAATACGCTTCACGTCTTCGACGTCTCCTACTATCATAGTCTGGGTCCCGTCTCTGCAAAACCGTAAAAAAAGTTCCCGACGAGTATTAAAAATCAGTGCATTTGTAATCCTGCGATTTTTTTAATAGATTCTAGCTCAAATTACATCAGTCGGTATCTTTTTCTCATGTGGTTCAATGTTCTCTTGGTTATTCTCCAAACTGGCCAAAATATTTTCATCTGCATTTTCAACAGTCAGTCTAGAAGGAACAAAAATAAAGTAACGAGTTTTAAATTAAATCGCATTCCAATATTTTGTTTAAAAAATAAAATTCTCAATGCGTACCCAGTTGTTGGTTTGGTGACATTGACGGGTGATGGATTCGTAGTCGCGACAGAACCACCATTTGCAATTGCATCAGGGTTTGCAAGTTTTTCCCAATCAAATGGATCAGACTCTTTAACTCCACGTCGTTTCATGCATCTCTCAAATACTCCAGTCAACATCTGTACGGGATTTTAAAATTATTGATGGTAATGCTCACCTCCACACCCAATAGAATGAACGCTCGATTATGTAAATCTACGATTATGTAAATCTTACGGGATAATCAGGTTTATCACTATACTCCAGACTCTGTATATGTTCCAGAAATTGCTTGAAATCGGATGGCAAGTGTTTCAACAAAAGACGATGGTCATATTTCTCTTTGATCACTCCAACCTACAAAAATTATGTAAAATTGTTAGCCTATCTGCAGAGGCGTATTTCCTATCTATTCCATCCATTCCGTGATTTTCTCACCTGTTCTTTATCTTTGATTTTCCTCCATGGTAATTGACCGTTTACAAATTCCACGAGCATATAAAAAAGTGACCACAAGTCATCGTGCCGACCCATTTCCTAAAAAGAAAGCATAAAGGTAAAGTAACGGTGAGTACGGTCTGATATCATTTAATGTTTCTAGCCAGCTGTTCCAGACATTTCCATGCATGCATGGAACGTGATACTCCGATTTTATCCAAACACACAAGATCAAAGGTAAAACTCTGGAGTATACTTGAATCCGCAGATTAATTTCTCTTGGAACTCGAACACATGTGTGTTTTCTACTTACAAGGACGCAAGTACTAAAACTCAGATCATGCTAAGAATTCAGGAGACTGAAGGAAACGAGACGCAATCAAATGAAGTTGTAAAGTAGAGCAGAATTAGAATATCGACTTTTAAAATTATGAGAAACTTTTGTACTTTGCTTTTTCCCTATTTTCCACTCTATAAATTTACAGTAAATCTCTTGGTTTGAGTTTAATGGGACGTTCAGTCCAATAAAAACACATTTCCATGCAAACATATTGAAAGAGAAAGTCGACTTTCTCCAACTTTCACTTTACTTTTTTATGTCGAGAATTCCCAAGTTCTCTAAAGCATACGAGTGAGGAGAATCTGATAATTTATGTAAACGTCTTAAAAGTACATTTGGAAGTTATTGAACCAATAAAATCACTATTTTCTTCATAAAATGAATTGGAAAGCAATCCAAGATAGACATCCAAAATGGAAAAGTCCAAAGTTTGAAGTAATCTAAGTTACACGTATTTCCATGCACGTGAACAAATTAATCTAGACGTTCAGGAAGTTTTTAATCACCTTATTTTTGTGTGCATTAATTGAAGCGTAACGGACGGTTCCTCTGAAGCCGGCAGCAGCCCTCGGAGCTCTGACCTCACCATTGGCTGTTGTGTATTGTCTTGCCAAGCCAAAATCCAACATGTACACTTTTCTGGATGTATGGGGTAAACGTCCCATGGAGAAATTCGACTGAAAATGACAAGAAAAACACATTGTTTTTTAAAATAAATCAATTTACATCTGTGTGCTGAAATAAATAAGGTAAGGTGGTCCCATTTCTAGATAGTCCACCCATTTTAATCTACCCCGTCATAATTACGTACTTAATACACTCTAATTCAATTGACAATTGTCCAAAAGCCATTTCTCTATTTGTGTGATGCGCGGATTTACCAGTGCGGGCGCCATTCCAAATGCATTTGTACTGTTTTAAGTACCACAAGTACATTTACACATATGTTCCATTATTTTTCACTTTATCTTGTCTCATCAACAAAGGACATTAATAATCGCTTCACCGTGACGCTCCTGTGGATCTGACTTCTTCCCTCTCTGCCACATTTACATTAAACTGTGGTGAAATTCTGTCAAGATAAGACTTCACACTTCCTTTTGGCTCAACACATACTTTTCCGTTTCCATTTAAATTGTAGAAACGTGTTCTTTGGTATAAACAAACTACGTATACCGCACACGGTACATCGTGCGGTGTTTAGAAAAATAGACGCTAAATGAAGTTCCACACCTAATCTAAACTTCCAAGATTTTGCATTGCCTTGCCTTGCTTCATTTAAATTTCAAGCCTTCTTTTTCGTAGCGTAATCGTAACCTGTAAACATGCTACGTGACCTGGTCGGGTTTATCCACTACTAGTTTAATGGGTCAATCGTACAAGGTCTTCTTAATTAGTACTGCGGAGTAGGTAACAAAAAACTCATTAAGTCGGCCGAATCTCTGAATCTTATGCCCGTAATCGCTGTTTAACAGAATTTTCTAATAATGTTCTTCCTAAAGTCCCATACTTTGCCATCTGGAGGGCTTGTTTCGTTGGGCTGTCGAAATTTTTTTGTGCTTCACTTTTATCTGTGTTACGATTAGGGGCACATTCTGTAGAAGTAACCCAAAAAAGTATGGAAGACTTTCGACCATCCCTTACAGCCGATGTCACTTAATGCGTGTATAGTTTATTAAATTGCATTATAGTTCCCTTGTGACATTGTCCCAATATTTTGTGATTATTTGTAACAAAAAGTTACACACTTTCGGGAGGTCTCTGAGCTATACATAAGGCAAACACAAAGGGAATACAAAATATATTCCTAGAGACAGATAGATACACCATAACTTTCTTCAACAGAGGCCAAAATTGAGTAAGCCGTTGAGAACGAGAACATACTACAACTACAGCTACAGTCAGAGAACAAAAGTCTACGTACACATACATTGTAGTCTAATCCGATAACATGATTTACAATTTCTTCCGACTCGTTGGCTATAACTTACATGGTCTGTGTCTGTCTGTGTTGCTATTTGGTATCGACTACGATATCCTATGGGGATGCCGTAGCGTATACTGTTTTACTGTATAAGGATTCTCCAAATTCTCTCTTGCTCTTCTCAACTCTCAACGTCAATCTCAAAGTAGGTCAAGAAGAAGAAAGACAAGTGAATGAATGTAAGTTGAACAAGAAATAATTTCCTTTTAACTTTAACCCGATGAAAGAAACATACAAGATACACCGAAATACATAAAGTAAGTAACCGAGACACTATGGGCAAGACGGCAAGAGTAGTTCCTGGTTCGTATTTCATTTTCACTCTAGCACTTCAAAAAAAGTACAAAATCACCCAAAGATCTGTAAGGGACGGTATTCCGGTGTAAAATTTAAATCAGGATTCTTTTAGAGGTTTTAGAAAAATATACAGAAAAAAATTAAGACAGTAATTGACACCCTCGTATATGAACGATCTTAATTATGAATTTTACAGGTGAAGATGATCCCTTGTAAGACTGTAAGTCCCATTACATTCAGAGAGAGTAAATAGAATCCCCAAGTGGTTTGTTTTCTTCTTTACTCTCACTTTACAATTCCTTGTCTTACCAAAGAGAGCTAATGAAACTCTAGAGGGTTAAAAAAAGGCAAGCAGGGTTGGCTTGTTGCTTGTGGGACCTCGGTCTGTTTTAACAACAAAATTTCAAAAGTGATCTACATAATTTCAACGACCGGAGGAAGAATTGACTGGAGAACATTTGGAATTACACAATATGAGAAGATTGTTGTGGAATATTTAGCACCCAGTTCAGCACATGCTTGGCCAATTTTCAAAATAATAAATATGTTTGAGAAAATTTTCAACCCTCAGTCTTCATAATTTTTCATTTTCATTTTAAAAAATTGAAGATTTTAATGACATGCTCTCCCAAAAGTTTACGTGCGCCGATATGTCTGCCCGCAGTGCCATAACGCTTCTGCATAATTTATAGAACAATAGAAGTAGGGTAATGGCACACGTTGTACGTATATATTCGAATATGAATGCACATTGTCGCCAAAATAATGTAGCCATAATTCCCAAACTCCCTAAACTTGCATATATTTTAAGCGACAGGAAGTATATCAGTAAGAGTTTTCAGTTCATATTTTCAAAGCATGGTGAGTTCATAAAATATTACTGCTATCATTCTCTATAAACTGTTTTATATTTTGTGCGAGACTAGATGGCTGTATTCGGTATATCTTGTGAGTCCCAATCTCGTCCCGACAACGACTTTCTCTTCAAAACTTTGTATACATGTACGCACTTGTCCAAATTGTGCCAATTTGCCAAAAATGATTATGCTCATCATTTCTTCCTAATCTTATTTATATGCTAAATATTATGCCATAGAAGAGTGTGTCTGATTTTTTTTTGTCTCTGATATTATCATCATAATATACAAGCGTTGTCACAACTTTACCATGCAGCCTTGATACGCTCTTGAATGTCACCAATCCGAATAAATACAATATGTACCATTTGATATTTGCAGTAATGCGTGGTCAAGCATCGCAGCGTACGTATTTCTCGTGATGTAGTAATTAAACAACTTCCTCATGTCAATTAACATTTACTCACCGGTTTAATGTCCCTGTGAAGGAATCCGACTTCATGAATACTCTCAATGGCTCTCAAAATTTGAAGACTTAGCCTTAGACTTGTGGAGAGTGAGAAAGCACCACGGGGTTGGGCTCTTCTCAATTCAGCCAAATTCCGGGCTTGGAGTTGCATCACCACATAGTTGAATCTCTCATTTCGTCCACAACCAATGAATCGGCACACATGTTCCTTCCCTGCAAGAGAAATGACAAAATACTTTACTCTATATGTACGAATTTATCATCATCAATCATACAGGAAGTTCCAGCTCCAGCTGCAACTGTCTACATTTTGAGATACTACAGACTACCCCGCAAAACTTGAGAATATATTACAAATTCCACGTATGATCACGTAGTGTAGGTACTTCACGTAAGTACGTGCATGCATGAATTGGATATTAATCACGTGATGTCTCCCTGAGGTCAGTTTGGAAGAAAACATGTCATGTCGTACGTACAGACATGAATTATTGCATGATCACTGCGAACCAGGACTTTCTCCTTCGGACTTTCTCCAAATAAAAATATTATTGAGTAAATGGTAAAATTGTTTGTCAAATTAATGTAACGACTTTACTCAAGTAAAGAATTTTGACCGAGATCCTGAATTTTGGTTTGGCAGAGATACCCCTAGTAGTATAGTAGAAATAAGCTGCAGATATAAACAAAAAATCCTGAATTCCTAAATGTAGGTCCTGACGATTCGATTAAAACACTACTATGACTGTGATTGATACACCCAGTCGGAAATGGACCTTGACGCGTCATTTTACGGACGGGGCCATGAAGATTTCAGATTAGCAAAATAAATGGGTTGTGTGATTTGGGTCTGGGTAAGATAATGTATTTTGCAAAGATTTCCCACTTTTAAAGATCATATCTTTTTTACATAAGAACATACATCAGTCTTAAGATTGAGAACCACTTTTTCCAAGTAATCTGCAAAACCATTTATCACTATGACTTGACTGTGTGGATTGGAAACTTCACGGATTGAATCTCTGGAATAATGAACATCTTTTCGATTGAGGATTTGAATAGAGTCATTAATTTTAAAAGAGTCAAAGTCATTCTGAGTGTGAAATTGTGACCTGGACCTGACCTGATCTCCTTAACTCAAAATTGGAGGCCAAAACTCCAATGGGATTCGCCTTTGTTTGTCTGTGTTCACAAGGGAAGGTAATTTGGTGAAAATTGGGTCGAATTCATATAACGCCGGTACCACAAAAATATCCTGCATCCGAAAATTGTCCCTAGCAGTTGCAGTAACTAAATGCCTTGCATTGCCTTGGAAGTCTACTATTTCTGCACGGCTCATAAGTCAGAAAAAAACACAAAGTGAAAGAGTAAACAGAAGAGATGGGAAAAGACATTGGCTCTTGTGTCTTGCCTTGCCTTATGAGCTTAACAAAAATAGGAAGTCAGATGAAACTGGGTTAAAAATAAACACGAGTGCTCTGTGCTCTGGGTTCAAACACATGCACTTGTTTAATTTTGGACAAGCTTCCTTTCTTGAACAAACAAAGTGAGACGTCTCATGTAAAGCCCCCATTCCAACTACATACTTCATATCCATCCATCCATCTATTCCAAACACATGAAATCTTCAGGTCACAAAAACTTTCTTGGCAAAAATAAACTTTTACTTTCTTAGTATTCTTAGCTACTTCCGACTTCTTGACAAGTAGTCCGTCCGTGCCGTGCGTGTACGATAGAAAAAAATCCTTCTTTGTCCCACTCACCACCAAACAAGTAAACTCAATTTCAATTTAGATTTTTTTTTATATAAAACACAAAAGATAAAAGAAAGAAACTTTGAAAAAGATTTTATTGTCACTCATTTCCGGCCATTTTTCATTACGGGCGTGCAACCATACAAAGTCATATGATTGTAATGTACACGGATAGCACAATCAATATCTAAAAATTTTAAACTACGACTACTTCAGAAAAACTGCCTAGGAAGGTGTGGATACAAAAATTAGATTTCTGGCCGTATATGTTTTCAGGATAGTTACAAAAATAGTTACACTAATTAATCTTGACTTGATTCCAATATTTACGTTTTAAAGCATAAATTGTTCATCGTAGGGTAATGCCTTGGAAGTAACACATTAAACGTAAACAATTGATTTTGTATACACCCCGAATACATGTCTTTGTGTTCCTTGTTTCATATGGCAATTTTCCAAACATTTTTCCAGCACAAACTTACATGGAATTCAAAGCAATTAAGTACATTTGTATTTGTAAAAATTGGACAAGTAAACAAAGAAGAAAGAACATGACTTAAGTTATTGTTTCTTAACCTACTTCGTTATAAAAATTGTATGCACCTACTTAATTTGCCTCGGGAGGATTGACATTTTCAGAATTACTACAATGAAATCATTGTAATACGTAACTGTACGTATAATTGTAATTTGTTCAAAAGTGTACAAATGAATTAGTTGGCAAAGTTTTTACTTTTTATGAATGAACCTTTCTTCCTTTCTCTCTTTCTTTCTTTACTTCTACCAAAACAATAATAATTGAGTAGTCCGGAGAAATTCTGCACATGTGGCAGACTGGCATGGCGGAGGACAATGCCGTTCGTAAGAAAACAAAAGGATCTTTTTCTATTTACAAAATGTCTGGGTGAATAAACACACGAAAATACAAACACCCAAATGTGCAGTCGTGTGTGACTGTGTGACTTCCATGGAATTCGAGACTACGACAAGAAAAATAATGTTGAGTGCTCAGTACCAGTACCAGTAGCTGCATTTCCACAATAGTAAAATTTAATATTTATGTGGTTCAGGAACTGGCAGCCATGCCTGCCATGCCATATGGAAACTTAAAACTGAAAACTCAACTGTTTTTTCTTGTCATTAATGCCGGAAGATTTATTCGAGGAACGAATGAACGGTTCCTTCCTTTGCTATTATTGTTGACATTTGGAATTTCCGAGGAAGACCGTAGATCGTAGATCTGCCAACACCATTTTCCACAAATTTACTACCGTTTTGTCTTTCCGGTCATAAAAGTCGTATAAACAAAAATATCGTAGTTCGTAACCTGACTAAGCCAGTACTCGTTGTGTGCTACCTAAAATTGCAATTAAATTCGAGTACTGAAGGAAATCGACTGCGGCTTCGACGACTGCTTTCTCAGAACACAGATCATTTTCTATCTCACTGTGAAAACCAATGATGTTTATTTCCTAAGCACAACAGAAAATAATGTTTTCTGTAAAATCCGCGTCATGTTTCTAATAGATTTCTTAGGAAATGTTAACAGTAAGAGTAAATTTTTATGGCTTGCTATCATTGTAGTACAGTTTCAGTTTCATACAGTGTCATAAACACATGCCCAAAAATACAGTGAACGTCGACAGTTGAACTCTTGTCATATTTCAGCACGTACTGGCAGTGCATTTGCATGCACCCGTAAAACTGGTACCTATCGTGTACTATATGACTGTGACTGTGACTAAAGGGTAAATTGGCAGACGACTCGTAAAAAATTAGTAAAAGGGCATTGTACTCATTAAAATCTAATTTTGGCAAAAAAAATTACATGTTGATGTATGTACTTTGTATACGATCCCTAAAATAAATTGTATGATAGGAAAAATTGTAAATCCATTAGTAGGAATTGAACCCTAGGGGGAACAAGGAACACAGAAGATAGAACAACGAACCAGCAAGTTCTTGGAAAATAAAACGTGTCCACATTCACATGGCAGTAGCAATTTTTAATTCTGACAAAGTTTACTACAAAAAGTACGTACTACTTTGGCAAGCGTTAGAGGAAATTTTAGTAAAGAATTTAGTTAAGGAAGGAATGCTTGAAACCAAGTAACGTACGTAGCGTTCGAGCGTACGACGATTGAGATATCAAATTGTTTCACCAAATCTTAGTAGACCAAGCGTAGTAGTTGATTACTTCTGCATACTACTCGCGAATGAATGCATGCATGAAAAAAACAGATGTTCCGGATTTAGGGTGCCAAGCTGTCTGCCACAGTTTCTCAAGTGATGATTAAATGTGAACACATTTTTAATCTCGAACGGACAGAATTGCATAACAAGATACGTATCCCGAACAGACTAAAAAAATTGAATTGGGAGTCTGACAAGGAAGACTTCTTTGATGAAAAAAAAACTATCTTTGTATTGTACGGTGAGGGCTACTGAGTTCAGCTGTTAAAATTTCCACCTCTACGTCAAACTTCGTCCTGACCTTTTAGAGTTGAAGTAAAAAAAAATATTTACGTCGCGTCGTTATCTGGGACATGCAACAACCCAGAAACACTCCTTGTCAGTTCTTCCGGAGTTAAATAATACATAAAATTCTATTTTTGCTACACGGTGGTGCTTTCAATCTTAATTTCTAGGAAAACATATGATTGGTCCCTTCGTGACCTTCATTCACTCTTGTAATAAATATAAAGAAAATTATTTGTGCCAGAAATCAAATTATCCATGTAAATCAAATCAAACAAAAGAAGAATCGGAGCGGAGTAGCAATACTGGCTTAATAATTAAACTGAAGGATAGAATGCTAATTGACTACACGCAGCAGAATTGCAACAATAACAAGATAAATTTCTGGCAAAGTCAATTTGCTATTGCTACTGTAGTACATAAACATTGAATTCTTAAGTCTTGTTTTTGTCAATTATTCTTATGCATGGTTGGACAGCATCAAAGTCCTGCAGTCCTGGCTTAATTGAGATCTATTTTTGTGTAGAGAAATTGCGAAGGTTGGGCTCGAATTCATACTATAATTGATATTCTCGAAGGTCACAAGAACATGCAATAAGTAACAGGATCAGACACACGCAAATGGAGTGCTGCTTACAGAATAAATTAATTAAAAACGAGATTTGGGCTGAATTTAACCCATTTCGACAGAAATGTCGTTACGTTTCTTGTTTACAACGAACTATTTTCAAACGTAAAACATAAATCAGGCATCGACGGCAAATATGCTCAGGATATCTTGGGCTTAAATCGACTTGACCTGACTTGGTCTTTACGTGAAAAGCGGTTCCCTTTCTAGCAGCTTTCCAACACATAAATCCTACAGTGCACTGCCATGAGAAAATAATCATGGGAGAAAACCTTTCATCTTAATTTAGTCCATGTGCACGTCTTTGAGAGACATTTATATTTATGCTAACGACTTTCTCCGCAATCCAAGTAAAGTTCCCTCCAGTGAGACATAGAAGACTTCCACACCTTCAGTTGCGATTACAAATAGTACATATTATTCAGGGGTGGTCCTTATGGGATTCGAGGAATGTGAATGCCGCGTGCCGAATGGCGAATGTCATGCTGTGCTCATCTCGTTGCTCTCGTGTCCGTCCTCACTTTCATTCTCAATTCATGAGAACATCTTTCACTCAACACTTTTCCTTGAAAAGACCAAGTGTTTTCTCTCAAAGGAAAACCCGCAGGGTACGGATGATGTGCAATGCTCAGGGTGTCCCATAAATTTTCTCGTTTCTTTGAGTATGGCTCAAAATCTACTAACAAGTGTGCAAGAAATTTTTCCTGACCACCCTGTAACCCGTACTGTACACATAAATCCTAAAATCTACCTCCTAAGGATAAGATGATAAACTCACCGCAATACCTGCCGTTTTAGGGCTGGCTAGGACTTCGACTGAGGTGTGAGTATAGTGAAATAACTTTTAATGCCCGACAACGCCCAGAAAATTTGAGACACGAGGTACTCGTGTGGTAGTGTAAGTGTTTGCCCATAAAATGAGCTAGAATTTTATGACACTCGTAATGGGGACCATTTCTTACCTTGCAATTTCTTGAGCACCGCAACTTCCATCTTCAAAACTTGTTTGGGTTGTTTGGCAGACTCAACTTTGAGTGCGACTTGTTCCTTCGTGACTAGATCAATTCCTTCATAGATTTCACCAAACCCACCACCGCCGATTTTCTTTGACTGGAAAATAGAGTAAAGAAAAATTCATATAATTCATAATTCCAATTTATGATTGTCGAAAAAAAAAAACTTATTTCATCTTTCATACAAATGTTGCGATAAAATGCCTTGCCCCGATTTTCGTGAAAAGCGGGTGTTCCTTGTGAGATACGTATGTACTAGAATTCAGTGGATGCTTTTCAATAAAAGTGCATTTTTTTGGTCCAGCGCAGCTTCCGCCCAGACATTCGAGATGTTTGACTTGGTTTTAATAGATTCCATTGCAGTGCGCATCGCATGAGCTGAAACCGTATATATTATTTACGAATTCCGTGAACCGTGATTGTTTGTTCTCCGGACGTTCTCTCAAAAATCCACATTTCGCGTGTTGACTCTCTGGACATGGAATGCATTTCAATTCAGAGTTCAAAGAACTTAAATGGCCAAATTCTCTGTGTAAGACTTGAATGCAGTATTATGCGGTAGGTGTAATAGAAAGTGCAGGTCAAATACTCGAAACTCGACTTCTTCCTGTTCAGCACTCAACTATCACATCCGTTTCTATGATACAGATCGATTATAGTTCTAACAGAGATAGCACACTACGCATCGGAATGATAAAAAAAAAAAGATCCTCATCCGCATTCGAAATATGTACAAAAAACTATTCAAGTATCTCATTTAAAGAAAAAATATTTTCATGGCCCTAGTTTGGAACATTTATGCACTGAGGAAAATAAATGTACTCGCGCGTGCATACGTATGCGTACGCATAGACACATAATACAGATAGCTGGACAAATTTCATGGCATAAAAACTTTTGGAATACATTTCCCCATTCACATTCGCATTCACTATTCGCAATTCGCTCTTGTAAATAAAAGAGAACTTTTTATGGTTTTCTCGACGAAATAAAAATGGCACACTTTTGAAATGAACTCCACTGTGTAAGTTGTGTCTTCAAAAGGAAACACCCAAAAAACAGCGAGACTACTAGGTAACATTTACAAAGGGATCGAGGGTATGTGAATGTAGGCTTTGGCTTGGCACGTGGCACGTGCCTGACCTCAACTCCCTGCATTCGCCGTTCCCCATTGCGGGCTACATGCAACTGGTAAAATAAAATACATTGCGAGGAATACATTCAAGTACTCATCTAATAAATCAAAATGGAGAAAGTGAGATCGTTCGGTCTTGTATTACGGCTATGGCTGTGGCCAGGCCATTACACAAGCTCAGGCCCATGAACAATGTCTTCCGCAGGAACCGAGGCGACCATATTTTGTGACCATGGTTCGCTTGGCTTGGCCACAGCCACAACTTTTCCTTTAACTACGAAAAGGTTGAACTGGGACTGGCAGTGGCAATGGCATTATATTTCATTCAGGTTTTGGGTTGAGGGAGTGGAATCGTCTGGAAATGTCAGTCTACAGGGTGGTTCTTTAGATTAAATTAAATTATCGAATTTTTCAATCAAATTATCCATTTCGCAAATTGAATTATAAAGGGCGATAAATCCACAGATATTTTAAGTGGACCTAGTATTGGCTGCGGGCCATTATAAGTAAAGTGTTGGCTGTTTGAAATGCGTGTAAAGTTATGAACCACCCTGTATTTAAAGTTTCAGGTCTGAAAGAGTGGAATCGAGTGTAAATGTCTCTGTCTCAACCGATATCCAATTTCACGACCTCCTCACACAGAAAGATCAAGCTTCTATCTCGCGTTGCACGTTCGTCGTCTCGCCATTCTGTTCAAATGCGGCCTGGCCGGAATGGTATCTCATGTTGAAAGTGCATGAATATACGTAAACTAACAAAGTGCTTGCTTGATGTGAAGTCGACAAGCATATCGCGCGACGAACGAGAATATTGAAAGTGTTACCTAGTTTATCAACTCACTCCATAACAAAAACCTCAGTCAATCTAAAACTTCCTTCCATCCCAGTTGACATTTAGAATAAGTCTGGCAAATGAGTTTCGGAACACGGAGCCATCCTTTCAAAGGAGAACAATAAGCATGTCTTGTTTGTCCCAGGAAACATGGCAAATAATGGCAGACAATCTCTGAACCGCATATGATACAGAATTTTACCAACGAGACCTGCCCAGGTATCGTTTCTAACGCCAGACAGGCTTTATCCTAATTTCTGCGACACATATATGCTAAGATGATGGATGGCTATCAAAATGGCATTTACCACTCAACCGAAAACTTCCATATTCTGGCGCCTCCAAAATGGCTTTATTTCAGGGAAACACATACAATAAAAATTCAATGTACAATGCATGTGCTGAAAATGCCTTAGATAGATACAAGACACACACTTTGTTTCGAATCCACGTGTCAATGATGAATTCAACTAAAATAATACTAGGAATACTAGGGATATTTTGATGGGCGACTCGGCTGATCCACATGCATCCATGCATGTACACATGCAGTAACAGCAATTATGAAGTGTAATCGTTAATTAAAGACAAACATCATTATTATTTTTATTTTTCCATCATTCTCAATTATTCTCGTAAAACGTAAATTGCTACAACTACTGTACTACGTACGATACTACTGGTTTTGGGCCAATTGATAATTAGCTACGATTCAAGTCATGGAAATGGATTTACATTAGATAATTAGCAACAGACTCATGTAATGAAATGCAATGCTCGCGTAACAACATTTGTAAAGATCAAACTGACGGTTGGATTCTATGCAAATGCTATATGCTATTCTATGTATATTATGCTAATTGTGAAAGGAAAAGGGAAACACATTTATTTTCATGGACATTTTGGCACACCTTCACCGTTCTGAATGACTTGACTTCCTGAACTAGAGCATTTCGTATTTCTAACACAGGTTACGTCGTGTAGTTATTTCTAAAGCTTTCTCGTGTGCAAATTTGCAGTAGTACGTGCGTACGAATTTGAACTGACAGGTTAGTAAAGTGTTCTTGACTAGTCAACCGAACACGACCTTAGCAATACAAACGTAATCTCAAATACTGTATATGTATAACACATTTTGTGGATTCGAATTGACGAAAGCAGGCGTAAGAGTGAACGCAGCGAACTTTTTCCAAGAATCCATTAAATCGATACGTAACTAACTATAAACTACACAATGACTAATGAAACTCAAACTTTAGACTTCCATAGTCAAAACTCTGGGGAAATACACAAAAGTTTCTTTAATGATGTTTTGCTGCTACCTATTTATTTTTTCTACACCTCAGATACGAATACGAATACAAAGAAAAGATTCTTGGGAATACAAGTTAAATTATTATGAGGGTGAAGGAGAAAAATGATGAAGGAGACAGTGCAGCGCATCTTTCTAGTAACGTTATTTGAATTTCAAATACTTCACTGCAGGGCTTATTTGAATTTGAAAAGAGTTTACGTACGGCATACAAGCTGGATTATCCTGCCATGTCGTGTAGCTACTTATTCAAATCACAAAATACAAAAAATTTGACAAGGAACCTAGTTTTCATGTAAATACCAGATTTGACTCACAAATCATAACCAGAATCCCATGTTTCCTGGCACGTACATGATCATGCAGGACTGGGACAGGGAGTAGGAAAGGGGACAGATTTGAAGGCACATAAAATTTTATCCACTGCCAGGCGAGAATCCTACAACTCTACCTCTACGATTTCAGGAATGTTCTAATGAAACCTTGTTCGAAGTGTCAATTTAAAAAATATAGAGTCAAATGCGACGCCGTTGCTTTAAAAGCAATTTTGGGCAAAGTTCATGGTCAGGACACTTGGGAAAAATAACCATGAAAATTTAATCCTATAGTTTACATTGATAGTCGTTTCCTCGTGAGAAAGTGAGTCTCGTGTGGCTGTGGCCACCTCGCCCTATTTTCTCCATGTAAATAGAGACAGAGAGGAAGAATAAAAATGTTTTGAAGGTGAAAGTACTTTTTCGGTTGAGTGAGGAACCACACGTGGCGTGGCCTCGAAACATGAACCACACTCAACTAAATTCATCCAAGCCCAAACCCTTATTACAAGGACGCAAGTCTTTTGGATTTGTTAAGACACCGTAAAAAAATGAAACGAACGTACGTACATGCATACATATAAATTGGCAAGGCACAAAAGACGAAGAAAGTATCACGAGCACGAAGACAGGATGAGAAGAGAATGCGAGATGGGACGGGATGAAAAAAAAGAGAGAAAAAAATGTACGAATCAATAGTTTCACGAATTCGGGCAAGCTGGAAGTTTGGAAGACAGTTTTCGAGATCAGATTGGACTTGTACTTTGTACTTTTACGGATCCAATGGACCAATATCTTGGAAATGGCTTAAAGCGGAAAAAACTGGTTTGGCTTGGACGGACAGTTTCGTTCAAACAGCTGTTGGCACGCGCACATTGAGACTGACTCGAATTGGTGGACATTTAACATTATATCCTGTCATTCCGGCATGTGGAACAATACCAACTTTTTGTCACATAACGGACTACGACATGGCGAAAAATTATTTCTAAGGTATTTCAAAGTTATGGAAGGAAAAAAGATCAGAAAGAGAGAACAAGTGTTCTCGTAGTCATAAAAGTAGAAATTCAGCACAACGCAGCGGGTCAGATACACAGGCGCAGTCGGCAGGGTTTGCTACAAGGGTAATATTCCATAGACTAAAAATTGTCACAGAAAAATGCGCCCAGTTTATATTTTTATTTTCCAGCATAATAATTTCAAATTGGATGGAATAAAAATGAATCACGTTAAAAAGTTGTTTAGAAACGGTAACAACCGGAAAATGATAAATAAATTCTCTTTGTAAAAAAGTTTGTGAATTTTTTGAAATATTCAGTCACTTTCAGAAGGTCTGGAGTCTGGAAGGACTAGACAGATTGTACGTACATACCGACACCAAGCACTTTCGTTTTGGTTTCTGGGTTAAAATGGAGAAAGTCGTAGAAGTAGAAAGAAACAGAAAGTACTCCTAGTCGTATGTTAGCCAGGAAGGAATCAAAGTGTGCATGTTCCGTTCAAGAATCAGAGTCAGAGAGCGTGACGAGTCTCTCACTCAAACTCCCGTTTTCCTTCCTTCTCAAGAGTTGAGAAACTCTCATACATTCTTTACGACAAGAACAAAGTTTAGACAAGTTTTACTCAAACTCCTTTTGTCCCCGTTTACGTCATCATCATCAGACTACATAGCAGTACCCCTAGTTTTCTTCCCATCGATTTTCTTCAAAAAATACATTATCATTCCATGGAATATCCTTTCCTGGATTAAACTGTGTTTCATATTACAACTACAACCCACAAGTACTTCCGCAATTATTTCCATGACTTGAGCAAGTACAAATACTTAAAAGACTACTTAAGAAATAGTTCTTAAATCCACCTAGCTTGCTTTTATTTTTTAGACAGGAATGGTAATACATATCTGAAAATGTATCTTCCTTGTTAAACTGATCCCGAAGTCAAGCATCCGCCAACCTCCCTCTGTAGGCCATTGCCGTTTAGTATTTCTTTATATGGCTTAATTGGATTTCATTGTCTTTAATTTAACTTTGAACTCAAACGACCTACAATTTGAGTGCTCAACTCAATAAAAGTTGGAATGCTTTGTAGAAACTTTTGTCACACTAGAATATGTACATATTGAAAGTCACTAGTCAATTGGCACTTAGTTTCAAATAATTCGCTTGGCTAAGCATAATACCTTCTGGAAAAAAGTCGGGTACGACACGGTACGTGTATCGAGAAGAGGACTACCAGCAAGCAATACGAACTTCTGACCTAGTTACATTAATTAATTACGCTGCTCAGGCTCAACCCCCGGCAGACATGAGCTTAACTGAACTATAATCCTGAACTGGAACGAGACGGTGCATACGAAACATGCAATATCGAACTAACTTTAATTTAACTCCAATTGTGTTGTCTTCACGTGCGAATAAACAACATTATAAATAACACATGGTTAAATTGAGGGCAATAACTCATGGTGGCCATCCTGTCAAAATTATTCAATTAATTATTCAATATTTAGAATTGGGGAAACTGTCACAGTATTCGTAGCTCATGCTATCTTAAAAAAGGTGGTCATAGCATAATGGTATGGCTCTGCCGTTTCGCCGGTTTCGCTACAACAGGGTTCTATTCCCCAGTCATTGTAATTTTCTCTTGTCTCAAACACCCTTTAAATTATATTGAAATCCGAGATCCCTAACATCATTAAATGAGAGACCATAGAAATCATACATGAATAATCTACGAACCGACCGCAATAAAGCGAAACAATAGAAACTAATTCACACTGAAAACCGCTAATGTATTCCCGTGTCAGGTAGCAATAGCAAATTGACTTTGCCTGTTGCGGTGACCTTTACAAACAACCCTAGACGAATAATTTAATTCCTTTATTCCAAAGTCATGTAATGTCACAGTGACATGGCGGAGTTGCCCTTGGTATGTCAATGTCAGTGTCAGTTCAGCTCGTGTGTATTTGCGATGTGCTCTCGGGAAATAATCAACTGTCCTTCCTTTCTTGTCTTGACAGTCCACCCGCACCTGAGTTTCAATTTCGTTCAATTCAGAAGGTACTTTCTTGCACATAAAAATGTCTGACAAAGTTCAAACTGCAACTTTGCAAAATGGTCGCATTTCTGATCTCCACAATTTGTCACATCTAAAGATATGTACAGGGTGGTTCATAATATTGTGTGGAAATGTCAAATGGACTGCGGACTTTGCTGCTAGACTTGTACCTCAAAAATTGCACACATGGCAAAAAATGTACTTTTTCTTTTATCTTTTCTCACATAACAAAACACAATTTTTCTTGGTTAAGATGTGATCCTGGCATCCCGACATGTCAGTCAGTCTCTGACTGCACTGGGAATAAAGAGTTTCTGAATGACGTCACGGATGAAGGCCAAAAAGCTCCTTAAGTATTTCTTAACCCTACCACATCTCACCCACACAATAATACAGAATACATAAACCCGGTGCGGTGCGGTGCGGACAATTGGGTCACATAAAAAATTCAATAAGATGAAAACATACAGAATACGAGTACAGTGGATTCCATACAATATACAAACACACGTAACACATAGTACTCACCACTTTCCATCTTTCTTTGACGATGTGACCGGGTTGCAAGAGATCTTCAGTCGCCATTTTGATATGATTGAAGGAAGTGCAGTTGTTATTATTCGCGTCGGGCACTACACCACTGTTATCACTCTCATAGTCCCCTGCTTCATGTTGTCCTTGTTTGGAGTCTTGGATTACTTTCCTGTAATTCATAATTAAAAAAATACAATAATTAATTGAATATATAAATATAAGTATATACAATAATGTCATTCGATGTATGAAATGTTATCATGCATTTGTCGTATAAAGGCTGCCTTTAGCCTTTGTTGGCAAATGAGTGGTACCCCTAGTAGTAGGAAAGACATTTAAGACATACAGGTTCATATGTTGACGAACCTGTCATTGTACAAAAGTGTTATGACTGATGATACATAAAATGAATGTATAAATGCTTAGAGTTCCGGAAGAAATCAACGGAACCTTATTTACGCAGAATTGTAATTTCCACTGACGTCACTAGAAATCTAATCAAATATTAGATTATCAGATCCATTCACAAATTTGTAAGATTAGGCAGTGGGTTGGACGGGTAATAGGTAATATTATTATGTAGTATATTATTCAAAATTTATGCTTGTCAAGCCTTTATAGTGTATTGGGTGGATCATGAAAAATTACACCAACACGAATGTATAGTTTGCATTTAAATGTTAATGTTGTCATATCCAGAATAATCTAGATACAAATTTTGAATGCACGGTTAATATATAACAATAGTCCTTGAATGATGCTTGAATTGTTCAGAAATGCACAAGTTGCAAATATTCCATATACACAGTTGCTAATGTTTCCACAAATAATAGATAACCCTGAACCTGAGCGAAAAGAAACTTAACAGTCAGTCACAATCCCAACAGTAAACAAATTTCTTGTTATTAATTAACTTATGGACCACCCCGTACAGCTCATGAATGAATTATTCAAGAATGAGACGACTTAATAAGATAGACACAAAGGCACAATAGAACTCTGATAAATAATTACAGATTTTCTCTTCCCTTGATCTTCTTGGTCCCTGGGCCGACGTCCACGTCTCGTCTAGTCTGAAGTCTGGACTAATCTACTTTCTCATCCAGACTTTCCTTTTCATACAGCGAAAAGCCCATGCAATGCAGTAGTTAGTACATAATAATCCTAACTTCGATTTTGATTCAATGGACTAATTCTATGAGGAACTGCAGAACTGAGCCCATGCAGAATTCATAAATCCTAACCGAATCTACTTTGACAGTTTCACGGACGAAACAAATTCTGCCTGCCACTGCCAATGTGCCAATCATTTACTTTCGGTCGGGCCGTACATGGAAGACCCCCGCTAAGTCTGTGTGACAATCTCATAATTACATTTTAAATGCGAAGGGACTTATACAGATTTAAAACTTTTAAGACATGAATGCCTTGAAATTAGTAGCCAAATTCGTGAGACTTAGGCCAGAAAAATACATAACTTGTGAATTATTTTTCTGAAAATGTTAAAACCAAATGCAAAACTAATTTGAGGCATTACCTCCTTTTTCGACGGCGAGCTATACTGTGATCAACTCTATCAGTTTTCCAGCTCCATGTATTAACAGTTTTGATACTGTCGATTCTTCGTGTCATTGTTCGAGAACGCGTCATTGTGAAGCACGGCAAGAAATTAAACGGCTTCCGCAATCGATATCAATTTTTTCGTATTCCAAAACAAAAATTTGCCGTTCATGTGAAATTTTTAAATACAAAATTTTGAACAGCAAAATTGAAATTAATACTCAGACTCATAACTCAGAATGAGGACGATTGACGACAAAGACATGACATTGTCGTTGTCATCGGGGTGGTCGTCGTTGGGTCAGAAAACAATAACAGTGACATCCGGTTGGCGTTGCCATACGACTTCCGGTTTCTTGTTTTCAAGGCGATTTTATTACAAAATCCTAAATTGCTTATGTTGGCCAATAAAATCTTGGCATTTTACGTCTTTTGTTCAACAAATGTACATTTTTATTATTAAGAAATTGCTCCAAAACACAAAAGGTAGAACTTTCGTGTTGGACAAAGGAATAGAATAGCGTGTGTGCTGAGTTGGTTTAGTCCATACAGAAAAAGTTTCATAAATCGATTTATAAGTAATAACGTTTATCTTGAGCAAGCACGGGGAGACAGACATACAACATTTCCGTCTCTTGAGAGAAGTTGCCCGGGCGCGGCACAAGGAGACCCTTCTAATGTTTTATTACAATTAATTTTTTTTTTAAAAAAAAATTCTTGCAAGGAAAAAAATAATCCCAAAAATAATTCAGAATATTTCGCGCAATTATTTGGTGAATTTTTACTGGTTGTGTTTTTACATTAAACACGCATTCCTTGTTGGTTATTTTGTTATCACTTATTCGTATGATTCAACTGACATTCGTGAGAGCGAAATAAGTAAATCAATTTTATTTCCTTCCATCCTACTGAACAAAAATGGAGAGGAACTAGAGTAGAAAATTGTTCCCTGAAGGGGTAGAACGAGTTACTTCACAAAAGTGCATGGTTGGTCATATATTCACAGATTCTTCGGAAGGTTTTAAGAAATCTACTCGAGTGAAAGGATTCCGTCCGATTCCGTTTTCAATTTGTAATAGAGTGGTCAACTTGCATTTATTGATCAGCACAGCGTACAGCAAAGGATTCTGCAGTAGACATGCCTGTTGTGTGCCGCGAGGGGCTTTGGCAATTTATCTAAAAGGAATTCATTCAAAATCGATACCCTTCGTAAAAAGAATTGATGACACAAACAGATGGAGTTTAATCTCTTGTTAATAATGCTTTTTAGAGGGGGTAATCCAAATTGATAGCCTTTACATTCTCAAGTGACGTATCGTATTGGAGAAAATCTTTAAATTGTGCATTGAATGCGTTATACATATTCGGTCTTACGATTCATTTCCATGTGTATCTGTCGAATACACATTTAGTTAGCACTGTGACCCTTTATCCTTGAAAAGCACACAATTTTTCAAACTGTCAAAGAAAACTTACGAAGCACATTCGCTATTTGTGTGCGTGGGTAAAGCAAATGCAAACGTTTGCTTGTTCTATTTTATTCAAGTTCATAAAAATCTACTGACTGATATTTATTTGCTCGAGTACTTCTATTCTAAGTCACATCTACAGTGCTAGTACAGATCATTTTAAGCAGACAAATCGACTTCAAGACAAAAACGAAACTCGCTATGATGAAATACCATGGAATCACAGCCAAAGCCAAAGGTTATATCCAATTTTAATCGAATGCCTACTTTTTCTTTGTGAATTATTAGGTGAAAATGTACAAAAGTTCAGGATGTCCTTTCGGCGTGTCACCCAAGGTGAAAAAGTCACGTTCTGAATTGCTGACTGTATACAGACTGCATTGTAATCGCGCAGCAAAAGGACAAACTAAAACTTTTGAGTATATTGATAAATAATTCACTTAATTGGGATTTCTCTGCACACTTTTGCACGTGTACGTCGTTAATAAATAATGAACTTCAAATCTTACCAAAACTTTCACTCTCTGACACTGGCCAGAATTTTAAATCAACTATTCACAAAATAATCGGAACAGGAAGAAACTTTCCCCGGACGGATCATCCTATCCTAATTAAGATGTTCAATTTTCTGCCTTACCCAGACAGCATGCACAAGCACAACACTCCTGTACACTCCAAATACAAAATTGATAAGAAATAACAATGCAATTGGTTGGCGTGCCTCGTGCCTGCCGAGTTAAAGGTTACGTCGGTTTGGAACGCTTTCATAATAGGAAAATAAAATATGCATAGGGGTCGCCCAATATCCAACAGGTGTGTTCATGCGCGCCCGGACGCATACAAGGACGACATTATGATTGCCGATAAATCCATAAGATTATGATAATTACAATATCAATAGAATACCCGGAAGACCATAAATCATGTACTGCATCGTATGCCGTATATCATGAGACGAAATACGAGCATTTTTTGTAGTGTAGCCTCAAATAGATTTACACACACTAGGGAATTGGAATTGGTTGAAATATCACTAGACCTTTCATCCAACCTGTTTTTCTTCACAGCGATAATTTTTGGCTCACAGTGAGACGTGCAAATAAAATGCAGGCGGGTAGTACAGTGTGATAGACAAAATGAAGACAATGAGAGAAATTTAACTTAATCTCCTTGAGAATAAAAACAAAGGACTCCAAGGAGAAGTTGTTGGACGTTCCATTCAAACTAACCAAAGCACTATGCGTGTATTAACACGGGATTTGTTGAGGTTGTGGTGTTGATTGTGATGTACTAAACAAGATGAAGTCATTTCAAATTCGAGGTCAAAAAGTCATGGAGTTTAGAAAAGTATTGTCTTAGGTAATCTACGTCGACTCAGATTATCATTTAAAATAACTTAAGCTTACAGTTGGATGAAATATCGTTTAAGCAAAAAAGCACGAAAAGGCACTACGATTGCCAAATCCCACTTGCATACTTATCCTTGCCTTGCCTGCCTTTTCTTCTATCAAAAGTCAAAACAAATGGAGTACGCGTAACAGTAGAAGTTATGTGAGGGTCCTCGAGTGGGTAACAAATAGAAATATTAGATGGAACACGTACGTAGCCGTTGTAGTAGTAGCCTTGCTGTCTACTTCGTTTATGCAATCAAATTTGTTAGGTAACACCCCGTTTATTGGATTTTTTAAACGTCTGCCAGCTGCCAGCCATAGCCAACCTAACCCTAACCTAGTTAATCCAAATTCTTGGTCAGTGTCAACGTATAAATTTGTACTTTATATTTCATTCACCAATTGAAATAAAATCCTTAAGAATTCAACCTTCGATTCGAACAAAAATATTTGAATATTAAAACGCCATAATAAACAAGCGATAGTGTAACCATTTCTAAACTCCAAGACTTTTAGCAGTGCAGAACTTCTTATATACATATTGCGATACATTTGACAATACGTTTCGAGATCCATTGAAGGACATTAAAAAATTTATATCTTTTTTATGGCCATACTCAATATCATTTCTGTGAACGCCAGACGGTCTCGGTGTGCGTACGATGTCAGATATGGCAGTATTTTCATCACAGGCTACCTTTTTTTGATGATAACAGACCAAGGTCCATTTTAATTTCAAGGTAGCACATAGTAGCAGTTATTTGTCAAATTTATCCATCTAGTTCAGGTTTAAGTTTGACATTAATCAAACATGATTTCTGTGTCACAACCACACCCTTGACAAGAATAGAACATGGAACATGACTACCTGGAATTAGAATGAGATATGATATGATATGAACTTAGAACGCGTGCCACGTGGACGCAATGAAATGACACTAAACGGATGACTCGACTCAAAGCGTCAAACCGAAATTAATTCTGGTACGTAGAATTTCGCCCGGTGTGGTGTTGAAAGCCCGCTCCGTTTCATTTCCGCAAATGCAAATGGAAAACGCAAACCGAAACCGCCGGGAAGGATTAATTACATTTTCTACGAATGAAGATTGTGGACTGGCTTATGTGCCGGTACCGTGGACTAATACTACCTGTCCAAAGTGCATGAAAAATTGTGGACGTGACCAATTAATTAATTAGGTCATAAATTAACAATGTATAGCCGTATATACGGGACATGACATTCCATTGCGTTTTAGGGTGATCAAAAATGTAGATCAAACTCTTTCACGGTGCACGATGTGCATATTAGGAAAATAAATGGCAATGGTATGTGAATTCGTACCATGTGTGTTGAGAATTTCGCATTTGCATTTTCTGCATATTATAAATTCAATTTCATAGAGCTGATGGATGAGAGTAGGGTACTCGGGCCGGGCGCGATAAACTCTCTTTTGGACTCATGAATATTTTGTTGGGAATCAAGGGGGATTTACTAGCTTTAGGTTTTATAAATTTATTCAGGATATCCTATTTAGTATTTACTATCAAATTGGGCGAATACTGGGAATTCAGTGGATAATTTGGTGTTAGTTTGATTTGCCGTGTGCGAATTTAATGTGCTTTTAGAACTTTTAAGCAAACTCAATTTTCGCGAAAACCGACAGCTGTGTGTTCTATTGCTCCACATATGACCTCTATTCACTCCTTTCTATCGAATTTTCCGAACTTCAAGTCCTACTTGGAAGTAATTCCTTGGAATACGAACTACGGACACATAAATATAAATGAAGTGTGCTCCCAGTAGTCCCAACCAACTGGTACCGCATATGTTTCCTGCTGTTCTCTCTGCTGAATCAATACCAGGAAACTGAAAGCCAAAATTCCATCAATGTCAACTTGTCTAAACTTGCCACATGTTCTGTTTTGTTTGGTGCTGCTTTCTACGTTTCTACTCAGACTTTGATTTTTGTTTCCGTGTACTGTACACCGAAGGAACTGCTTTCACTTTGCTTTCACTCACCACAATTTTATGAGGATTTGAGGATGAGGATAATTGCCTGATGGATAAATGGCGTTTTCTAGGAATCACTGCAATTTTCCCTGTCCCCAGGGCTTGTCTGATCGTTTCATTCTCTAATTGACTTCTCTCTATAAAAGCAAGGCATATCAACTGACACGACGGGACAAAACGCAAGGCAGTTGATTAATTGGCTCGGGCTCGGATTTCACTATATTTGCCTCATTTCAGTATTACGCAATAATAATGCGATCTGATTTCTAATCTGGATATCTGATCCATCCGAAGATCCAATTAAATATCCCACCAAAATTATCAAATATTTTAGAATAACACGAGGCGAAATCTTTCACTGGCAGAACAAAGCCAGAAATAATTGACCTGACCCCGACATAGTAGCCATTTCCTTGACTATGTATTATCCCTGGTCCAAAAAGTCGTAATTTTTCTCTTAAAATTAATGAAGGACTAAACACAGCTGGTTCTCTCAAACAAAGGGTAGAAAAGAATAAAACCTAATTGTCAAGTTGTCTGTCGTATGTACGTCCACCGATGGCTCTATTAGGATAAGACTCTTTTACAACCCTTAAGCTCTTCATTTTATGTTTGTTTAGAACATTAAATTCAGCGCAGCGTTTCGTTCCGGCTCTTGAGAAACTAGGTTATTAGACCTAGAATTGCTTCTAAGGCTTTCCTTGGACGCACCCGTGCGAATGTGAATTCTAGTGCTTTGAAGTACTTGTAAAATTCATAAACGCATAAAACCGTGTAGACAAGGACGGCGCTGCAGACAGAGCGCGGCAAAATCTTGCCTGAGTTGGCCAGAGCCGGACAGTATTTATGATTGTTTATGAAATCGTAAATTATAAATCATTTGGAATCTTGTCTTCGGTGTTTTGAGTTTGGAAGGAATGATGAGAAAAAGATAACGATAGAGTAAAGAGTAGTCCTCTCATTTTTTCTTCGAAGAAAGTCCGAGGTTTCGTAAAACTTTGCTTACACAACGACTACAATTTTTTTCCTTCTTCTAAGGTCAGATACTACGTTCATCTGTACACATATGGTCATCGAAGAATAGAATGGCCAAGAAACACGAAAACAGGGGGAAATATTGACAAGGAACAATTCCAGATTGAGAAATCTGATAACTATGCAAGTATTCCAGGTATTCGTGCCAATATAATAGTTCGACAGGCAACGATAAGATTATTTTCGAATCTTTGAAATTTTTGGTTGTCCGACCGAAATACATATTGTAGTTGATTTCTTAATCAAAATTCACTTCTCAGGTACTTGGCTGAATTTAATGAATTTTACTCTCAAAGGATATTCCTTGTTAGAGAAGACTAAGTCAAGCCCAAGCAGAGAAGTCAAAGCCATAGCCGTAGTCATCAAAGGATTTTATATTACACTATTTACACGCGTGAAAATTTTGGGCAGGGCCATGCCATGCCTGTGCCTGCCGAAAAGCCCTCGTCCTGGAGAGAATAGAAAATACGGGCAATAGGGAAAGTCTACTCTCTTTTCCTCTTGTCCTCCTGCCTGATTATATCGATCGACCTGTACACAAAGTTTAGCCCATGAAAACTTTCCTTCCAACTTTCATCACTACTTCACTTCCACTCCTACACTGTTATGTTACACAGAACTGAACTGAATGGGCTAGGTGTGTACGTATATCATTATGGCTAGATGACTGCTTCAGCTACAACCGAATTTTACCCGTGTACCCTACCCGTCCCATTTGTGTCATGAAAATCCCGGATCGGAACAAAAAAGAAGGTACGGTAAAAAAGTACACTCCGATCCGAATTGATTGCAACCTGTTCAATAACTTATTTCAGGTGCATGTGCGGTCATTTCTGGTACATTACTTGACGGAGCATTATTGGATTTTCAATGGACGAAATTAACAGAAAGAAATGCCAACAATTTGTATGAATTTCAGAAATAAAAATTGATCAGTTTCCATATGATGATTCCACTTCAAAAAATTCCGAAAATAAAAATTTCTAAGACAGTCATTCCATTTTTGTCGAAATTTTCGAATTCGAAAATTGTCTTATCTGGTTTCCTTATTGTGTAACGTAAACGTACCAGAAATCATTGCTGATTGAAAAAACAGACTCCTCTCTGATTCCCATATTTATGTCCAAAATGTCAAAATTCAAAAGTTCATAGACTTCCGACTTGATCAAAACTTCACAACTTTAAAATGTCCCGTGCCAATAAATGACACGACAGACGGCACTTGATTCGTATTCAAAAATTTTGTCAGGTCTTGGCTGAAGTCTTAAAGAAAACTGACTAAACAAATTTAAAAGACTTGTCTCAAAGTAGTCAGGCCGGCCAGGCTAAGGAAGTCAAACTAAAAATGCATTACATTGCATTACAGTACAGTAGTGCAGTGTGTACTTTTCTAGTATTCGTTCCGGACAATATATTCAAGTACTACACAGAGAGTACAGATTGCACATACACGGGTAGTACAAATTCGGGGGGTTTGTGGTTCCTAAAATTCAGCAGTGCTTTGCATGGCATCCTCAGGTTATCATCGGCCGAGTCAGTGCCGTTGCTTGTATGCAAGCCAATTTTGAATCTCTAGCCAAATCTAGATTGCACAGTACAGTATTCAAAAAATTGGCAACCGTCACGATATACCTAAGACTAGACGCCGAAGAAACCTCGTCAAAATTACCTATCCGATCGCCGAGTAAAAACGAGCAGTACTGATGACGACCGATTTCTATCTTTGCAATACATGCATGTACTGCATTTTGGTACCCCCTGAGTTAACTTTACTTAAAAATGACGTAAAGAACTGCATACCTGGAATTTCCTTTGTCTGTATTGTTTTAGCAACCAGAGTCACGTCGTTAAAATCCTTAATGATGTTACTGTACTGTATTGGCAAAAACAAAGTGACTTAAGCTGGCGCTTCTGCAAAGTCCAATGCTATTGCCGATTTGAAGTCTATCACACGTATACATAAATCACGAACGGTAAAGAGGACAGTAATGGAAGTCCCAGAAATTAATTCATAATATCACAAGGAACAGAAACACAGAATTATGAAGCCTAAAAATTAAGGTGGTGGTTGGCGTCTGGACTCTGGAGGAGTTTTATGAAATTGAAGGAGTTGTCGTCGTCTTTTGGATTTGGATGGTCATGAGAGGCCCACCACCACAAGGATCTTATATTGCACTGCACACGGGTTACCAAATTTCAGTCAATGCAATGTCTGGCCTGTGCTTGTGCTGTGTAGTGCCTAACTTTTTTATCCGGGACTCGAATGGAACACCGAAAAACCGAGTTTCTAGTACTTTCAAAAGTTTTCACCAGGCGTCTACTCAGCCTACCCGGATCAGTCAACGACTAGCGACATTCAGTAGGCGATGTGACGAAAATAGTAACCCGTACCCGGGTATTCTCCATGCACTACGGAAACTACGGATCCCGGTCAGACGTTCAGACAAAAACCGCCAATCAGAAATAGAAATTGAAGTGTCAACTTCAGGGTCGCGGTCAACCAGTCAGACCAGTCTCCATTCTCCATCAGTTGTCATCCAAACTTTTTCTTTGAAAAGTTTTGATGGATATGAAGTAAAAAAAACTGACAGAATTTTGCAGACTGAAAATTTTTCTGCGGATGAAATCGAATCGAAAGCAGGTCTTCATTTCTTGGGGGAAAACAAATATAGAAGGGCTACAGCTGCCTGAGCCTCATAGGAACATTAACATGCGTACATGAACGAAAATACTGAGAAATCAGTAAGAATAGTTTTACATGTTCTGATTTTGAGAATCTTTTGTCTAAAATTTTACATACCAGACCAGTAAAAGTGGTCCGTCCCTCTGAATTTGTGTAAATCCAAATTCGCACACACAACAACACGTAAAACTGTGGGCTTCTAAATAAAACTTCACAATTTTATTGAGTGGTTGAGTGTTTATGTACATAATTCACATACACTAATGGTCCGGTTTGGGAAGTGTGGCTGGCGAGGAAGTGTTATCCGAAGATAACACATTTTATAAAAAGATAACATAGGGATACTAACATTAGGATAACATAGGGATAACATAGGGATATGACACAGGAAAAATCTTGGAGGTGGCAAGTTCATTGTCCTGAGACCATGTGACGTCGCTAAATTATCCGATGTTGCCGGTTTGTGTCTATTGTTTTACAAATCAGGATATCCCTATGTTATCTCAGCTCATTATCCCTATGATATCTCAGCGCCTTATCCCTATGTTATCCCACAATATTATTCCTATGTAGCACATTATCCCTATGTTATCTCAGCGCATTATCCGTTATCCCTATGTTATCCCAGCATAATATTATTCCTATGTTTTCTCATCGCATTATTCCTGTCTCAGCGCATAATTCCTATGTTATCCCAGCACATTGTCCCTATGTTATCTCAATGCAGTTCGACAGTATTATAAAATAATAGACACAAACCGGCAATACCGGAGAATTTAGCGAGGAACATGGTCTCTAAGGGCAATGAACTGGCCACCTCCAGAACTTTCCCGTGTTATATCCCTATGTTATCCCTATGTTATCCTAATGTTAGGATCCCTATGTTATCTTTCGAAAAAATGTGTTATCTTCGGATAACACTTCCTCGCCAGCCACACTTCCCAAACCGGACCACACTAATTATTCTTCTTGAAACACTTTCTAAATTTTTTAAAGATTTTATATTTTTATGCAAGTTTAAAAATTGTTCACCAAATAACTCTATGTAATTGTTACCTTTTGGAAAGAATGCTCATGATGATTATGTTGTCCCAACTATTTACTACGCACTTTTTTTGCACCGTGAAGGTTAATGTGGACATTTTGACACAACACAAATTTTTATGAACAATTTTTATAAACTTCACAATAAAAAAAACCAGAAGATTTTATGGTTTGGCTGAGGAAAGTGTAAATTTGAACGAATGTGAACAAAGAAATGGAGGACTGGAATTCAAAATTTTCAGCTTCCGCGCCTTGTCTCTCTCAAGCGACTGAGAATTTTTCTCTATGCCACGTGAGTTGCATTTGTACAGGGTGGTCCATACGTGTTATTTCGAATAATTGCCTCGGTCTATATTCACAAATAAATTTTGACTAGGCCTCTATTTGATACCCGGTGTCTATTCGAAGCAAATATTAGCATTAACACTCACATTGCTGGTAAGCTAAATTAGTCCTATGCATTCCAGTCACACTTAAAAACGCTCTAAAAATATTACCGCTCACTCAATCCGGAAATGCACTCTGATTCGTTGAGAGATGCACCTAAAAATTTAAAAAAGTCAGCACCTCTTGACTATTCAGTTAAAATTAATACCAGCACAGTACAGCACACACCTACAGTAGGAATGCGATCAAATATTTCACCCATGAATTCATTTGCATCCATAATGAACGCTCAAATAGGGAAAAATTGTAATATGTACGCTGTGCGTGTTCGTGAATTTTCTCTTTTGATTATTTTCATTCTAAAAATAAATAGATCACGAATGTGGAATTCCGGATGATGAAATAGAAGGTTTACAGAAAGAGGAGTGGATTGGAAAACCATATTTATGATAAATTAAAATTCAACAAGTCGTTGACCTGTAAAATAATTTTTGTACATGGCGCTCCATAAATATTTTAGGTCACTGTTATTGGATGGAGAGGACCTTTTCGGTTAAAATTAAGTTATATTATATTTGAATGACTTAAGTGTGGGATTTTAGTGTTATATCATTTCTTACTCTTATTAGTCAACTAATTATGTTATTATGTGTAATGGTAGATATCGTCAGTGTTCGTGGCATCAAGATCACTTGGGTGAAATCGGTCGACTATTGATCTTACTATCCGTCTAATTTTAATAACCACCTTGTCATGTACGCAATGAAAAATGAAACTGTGGTGAACACGTTTACCATTTGTTATGACTCTTCCCATTATTGTCATTGTCGATCAACTCAACTAAATATTTAAATAAATAAAAAGATCTGGTTTTCACGTACACATCAAATCTATATTGCATTGTGCAGTACATTGTAGTAGAGTGGAATGAAAAAATAAGTTGAATAGTTTTTACTTTACTGAATGGCAGGGCAGAAGTAATAACACAGGATGAGACAAATGAATAAAAAAAGAGAAACACCTAGGACCTAGGCTACTATTTAACATTGTGATTGTGTTGATGAATTAATGAGGTGCACAATGCAAGGCGTGCAATTTAATACAATATTCATAATTGAGTTAATGATGTACGTACTGTCGCGGCTAACACAGTTTCGTGTTATAATGTTGCCCAATTGGAAGGAACTGTTAGCAATTTGAAAAAAAAACTTCGGTATAAAGTAATTCTGCTGGAGTCTTTCGAAATGCAGCGTAGGGGTACTGATGTGCTCATGCCGTTTCGCTGTAGCCGGGTTCGACTCTCGGCTATGTCAAATTGGGATTTACATGCATAACACGGCGGGGTTATTCTCTAATGGTTTACTCCTTTACACTGGGCGAATCATAAGTTCGGGGCCAAATGGAATCCGCGAGAAGACATTTTATTTTTATTTTTGCCCTCGACATGTACACATATGTAAAACAATGCATCATGCAATCAAACGTAATAAAAGTTAAAGGGTTATTGTACTTTGGCTTAAAACTTTTGCTTTTTCTGACGTTGTGGTTTTGACTCGCGTGTATGCTCCACTGTATGTAAATCCGCTCAATTCATTTTCATTTTCATTGAATTCTTACCTGCAGATAAGCTCCAATTATCTGAAGTAACCCTTCAGATGTAACAAAACCAATAGAATTACTGCATAGCATAGTACAGGTTATACCTGTGAAGGTACGCAGGTAATTACGCGTGGAATTGAATGTTGAATTACAGTAATTGATGGGGAAAGTGCATAAAGCATAAGTGAAGACTGAAGCGATGACTACATGGCAAAGGGTTGTGGTGATTCAGTAGAAAACTGGAAACCAGTCGTGCATGTATTCTTTCCATTCAATTGAATTGTAGTAAATTATAAAATATTTATTGTTGTAGATGACTTGGAATACTACTGGTTGTATTTTTGACTATTTTGACCAATTTGAACAAACACAATTTATAAATATACGCGGGTATTCTCATTAAGGTTTGATGAGTATCGCGTATATTTTTTGGGAAATTAGAAGGTTTTTCATTTGACCAGCAGGAATTAAAGTTCTAGTGGCGTAGAGTCTCTAGCTATCTTATTATTTGTCGGTCCTAGTTTAAAAAAACATACTCGGCTCTTACAATGGATCGAACTGGGTACCATCGGTTATTGGGCCAAGTTTTAGCACATAACTCTTATGAATTCAGATTTTCTCTCCTACCGAAAATGCCGACTCAATCAGACAACTTTTATTGAGCAAATAATGTACAGTACTAATATTTAGTCGGGATACCATTGATCCAAAATTTCAAAGACAAACCAATGAATCAATTTCAAGCTAACGTCCGCATTAGCGCTTCACAAAATCGAGATGAATGTATATTAGCACTGTGTTGCATAAAAGTAAAAGTGTTAGAAATTTTAAACTACCTCAGTGAGTGCGATGACTTAAAATATGTTCGATTCGAATCACCTTCTAAATTGTATTTTAAACTTTCATTTATATTAAATTTAAATGCACTTACCAAAGCATTTGAATGTTGTTTAGATATTTCCGATTTTTAAATGAAGTTGGCGGAATCAAATTCCAAAAGCTCCGTAGATTCGTATCAGTTCCAGCTAAAATACGTACGTCCGTTTTCTCCAAAACTTTTCTTAATTCAAAACACAACACACATTTTCACTGAACACATACTACAATTTTATAACAATAAATGAAGTGTAAATAAATTGTCGTCTTCTCTTTGATACAAACCAAGATAAGCCAGTATGCTTAACCGTTTAGTAGAAAAGCTCCAATTTTAACATGCTCATCCATCATCGTTGTGACACCAATTTCACGGCAACTGACTCCTTAAACTTGAGCCAGTTTTTTTCTCAATATGTAACTTTTTCAAAATACAGTACAGTTGACAATACGAATACGAATACACACACCTGATACAAATTTGACACAGATTCCGGTTTGTTGAATGAAACTGACTGTGAGTGACTGACTGACTGTAATCTGCTAACTGCTAACTTTATGAATGCGAATATTTTGTGACAGCCCTGCAGGCCTGTCTGCTTACGTTACGTTACGTCGAGATCTCATCTGTCAGAGATTTGAATGACATTAGGAAAGTGTTAATGGACATGGAATGTAAAAATGTGTAAAATGTGTAATGTGATGTATCTGAGGTTAATGGAACTAATTCCTCCGTCTAGTCCGTACATATAGATTCATGTTGTACTTACAAGTTAAAGTTAAACTAAAACCTGTCTGCGTGGGAAACAAATAAAAGTTACTTTACTACGGGGCAGGGAGTTATTATTAATTCCCTGCACTTACGTGTTACTACTATTCTTTTTTTACGCCCAATGCTTTGTTCTTTTCTTGCATTAGAAAGCCGGCATTGTTTGTGTTTAGTTCGATGTTTTTACAAGGAAAATCTTGACGGTGTTCATTTCAGGTCAATGCAAATGATTTCAACAGTAAATTGTAAGCTCTCGGTGAAAATCAGGATTCTTTGGATTGAATATGCAACAAACCTCCGTGTCATTATGAAAAGTACCCCTAGTAGTAGGAACAAGCCTTGGTGGGAAAAAATTATTAGAAAAATTATAATTCTGTGGAAAAAGTGCATTGCACTATGCTCTGTCGGACACACTGTCGGAAAATCCCTTGTTAGCGGCAGAGTTGTTGTGAAGTGTGACTCCGATATGCTTTTAAGTTTCGTTTAAGTTAAAATAGTTTGTTCATTGCTTTTGAGTTGGCTCATCAAAGTGAGACCATTGTACTTGTTCCTTCGTCATTCATCAAACAACCTACTTTGTCAGGGGGAATTACCTTTACATCTCCCGAGCCAAAAGAACATGCACGTACTTTACTTCGTTTTTCCATTCATTGATGACAAAGTAATTGCCGCCCAGGTTAGAATTAGAATGAACGGGTCAGGTCAAGTCCAAAAATAAAAAAATAAAATAAAACGGAGCAAGGTGGAGCACCGCCCTGAGCTTTGTCTTATTTTGTTGGTCTGTGCTAAATAGGAATCAGTGGAGGGTTAATGGGTTATTCTCAACTATTCTTGCTAAATCTCTTAATGACCACGCACGCCTACATAATAGGGCACTTTGTCTGGGGTAGAATTTATTTTTCAGTCGGTATTTCAACAATATTTAGGATAAGTACATTTCATTATTTCCAAGTTTTGAATGCTTATTCAAAGAATTTATATTGAGAAGAATGTCACAGTCATTAGCAATTTATCCCATCTGATTAACCAGACCCCGCGGCATTGGAAGCTGACTCATCCGTATTTTCTCCAAAAAGTTCCATGATATTTGGCCGCACTCTTGCAAAAGTTTCGTCACAAATCTCACTTAGCATTTGGCAGATGAATTCTTCTGTCAGAGCTTCGTAGGACTGCTGGTCTGTATAGTAAGAGAAATCAATCATACCTATTTGCACAAATGTATTACTACAAACAAGAAACATGGCAAGTCAGAATGAACTATGTTATTGAAAACCACTTAAATTATAATGCAGAACATTACAGCTCCCATATCTGAGCGTTTCTAAGAAAGGCTTACTTTTAATTGGAAAATGTCCTGCGAGCTCGCACAACGCTGGATTGAATGCATCATTGACCTTCGCACCTGTATTCAAAGATTTCATAAGCATTTCAAAAACCTAACAGAAAGATTAATTTGTTCTTGTGAATTCGTACCATAGCTTGGTGACCGTGCCCAAACAAACACTCGGACGGAGTCAAAATGTCCCTTCTGATTTATGGATGACCCACGCGTGACAAAGACGTTATGAGCGATATTATTGTCCTGGAGGTATGAGGTCAGCTTAAACGCATTCTTAATGGGGTCATCTATTTTCACATTCGTGGAAGTAGTCACGTTCGTGTCTATCGTAAATGCAAACCCCGGTGCTGGATAATCAACGATTTCCTGGCACGGACTTCCGGCGAATGATTTTAGTTCCTAAATTAAACATGTACATTAGGAAATAGAAAATTGAATTTCCAGGGTCTATAATTTTGTATGCCAGGGGAATGACCCTAATGCATGCGAGAGCTACTCCAATTTAATTTTGTTTTGTACTAGAAATCAGATGAGGGTTTGGTTCAAAACAAATCTCGCAGGAAAAACGAACGCCAAAAATAAAATAATAGTACGTATTCACGTATCATTACAATACTGTCGTAAGGTGGTTCATAACAATTTTGTGTACTGTAAAAATTATACAAAAAATATACTCATATACTCAACCCAACTAAAGCAAAGGTGTCAAAATTCATGAACCACGTTGTAATTGTAAATGCATTCTTATGGTTGCATTTTATTATGGCCAGTCTTACCGCATATTCGAGGTAAAGTCGATGCTTCAAATAGTAAGCATGGTAATGATGATGATTCACTGAAGCGTAACCGCACAAACTGTTAAATCCCACTCGAAAATCACTACGAATACAAAAATTAGAAATTATAGTAATTCAATTCAGGATGAAGTTGGACGTAGATAATTCTGTATGCATAGTATTTTTTTTATCAGGAAATAAACCTGAATTACCATGATGAGCTTAAGAGCAACAATTCCACAGCCAATTTGAGTCCATCCAATGTAATTCGTTGTGGTTGATGTTGAGAAAGAAATGGGACCAAAAGGATGTGTCCATACTCCAGTGGGCTCACGTTAATTAATATTGTGTGATCATTTTCATTATCAACAGTATATGTTTTTGTGTTATCAGCATTGTCTGAAATTGGATTAAGAGAAAGGATTTTCTCTTCCGCCCGCACTTTGCCAAAATGAAAATCATTTGGATTAAATGGTTGACTCAGTTCATGGATTTCTTGTGGCGTCCGACGTTTCAATGCTCTATCCGGATTTAACTAAAATGGGAAGAATTAAAATTGCATTTGGATTACGAATTAGCATATTTTACAATTAGTAAAACATTTTATTTGGTATTGGTAGCGAGTTGATATTTCTATATATAACGAAAATGAAGAAAACGGTGCTTTTGACCTGATTGGCTATTTTGGTTCCAATCAACTTGTTTTGCAATAAAATATCTTCGTAATTATAAAAAAATATCTATTTATAGATCTGAACACAATGTGGTTTCATTAATTTGAAGAACTCTTTAGCCATTCGTGTATATTTTACAGACATATAATAATCGGAGACAAAATGAGGTAAAACAAATATAACATGTCATCCAGTACTTCCGCAGCACTTTGCATTAATTTGACAATTGAATGAGTTCCGGGGAAATTGCTTACTCTATAAAAATGTGTAAAATTAATTAATACGAACACAAATTAAGAACGTGATCGGATTATATTATGCAGACGATTGTAAGTGTAAGCATGCTTTCCTTGTATAAATTAAATGAAGTGCCAAAGTGTCACTCATTCAGTAAATTCGTTTTACCACTTCGGGTCTAAACTATGTAAATGATTGAACATTCTGGATAGGTCAAACTAGACAGGTGAGGTAAATAGAAACATCTGGCGTAAGTTAAGTTTGATATTTGGATATAAATAATGATCACTCTCCAGCTTGATGGAAATGCGTGTAAGATAGGCATGATTGATTGATTCCGTTCAGTAATTAGAGTTTACAGTTCTCATCCAGTATCTAGTAGTCTATGTAAATCAGAAAAATCAGAACATATCATACCTGAGCAATAAAGTGATATTTCCCTGGCAGGACTTTTTGTGGCACATTTGCCCTGAAAAAATTATATCGGAAGAGTCCATTCGCCTGTGCCTTGTTCCAACAACATTGTAAAATCTCATCCAAAGAAAACGGAGTCTTCGTTGTTGTTGTTATTGAAATTGTAGGTGAAGGAGCAAGAGTCTGTGTGAATGATGCCGAGGGCTAAAGATGAGTATTTGTAACTTAACTTGTTGCACAAAGAAACCAAATTTCATGTAAAAATCAGACCAGCTATCATTATCATACATTAAATTGTCTGGAAGCTATGGAAATGTAGCCTATGGATCTTTCGGCTTTAAAAATTTTGATTCACACTTTTTTAAAATATTCTATTACAGGGATATTCAAATTCTGTACGATATTACTATAACATACAGTTGCTTCCATTTGGATAGTAGAGCGGCCACTAAATCAGTGGAAGAAACTATATGGCAGAAAATCAGGCCACCTTTTCGTATTTTTATTTACGAGTAGGGCCAATCATGCCGCCGAGAGAGGAGTTTTTTTGACAATACTAATACAAACTGAGTGATTGATCACATTCTTTACTGTGAAATTAATTTTATGTACCGACAAACTCAATAGCCATAAGACCCTTGAAATACTAGTGGTTTAGAGTTTTTCTTTACACGCGAAAGGGTTTCCTTGTGAGTTCAAGTTACAAGTTTCAGTGGCGGATCCAGGAGTGGGTTTTAGGGGTCCGGACCCCCCCTGGAAATTAAAATACTGACTACATAAAACTGGAGTTGAAACTATTTTTCCTTAATTATTACATACATTTTAGTATCACCATTCCGCGATGTGTACAAAAATTTCGCCCTTCGCGCGTTAGATACTTAAAGTTCATATCAGGGCCAGGATCGGGATGGTCCACCTTAGCCCTTAGCATAAATTAGGTACGATTAAATATTTGGACCCCCCCTGGAAAAATTCCTGGATCCGCCACTGACAAGTTTGACCTTGGCCTTGCCTTGTTCATTGCCTTTGTAGCGTTGTTGCTGGGTGTTTGAAATTCCTCATCGACTTGGTCGACGTGGAGGCGATAGTCCTTGGGACTATACTCCAGTCTAATCATTTTCTCCAGTTAACGAATCACTTCAAACTATGTAATAGTAATGTAACTGATAAGAGTTGAAAATCCACTTGGATTTAGATATAAAGTGTAAGTGTTAGCACAAGGATTTTTCACACTTTCCCTGTGTACGTTTCACTCCAGACTCCACAGCATTCTTCTTCACTCTGTGTGTAAATCCTAGTCTGGTATGTTTTCAATTTTTATAAAATAATATAAGCGCATGTAATGCAAATTTTTAAATAAAATTTAAGTCCGTTAAGTGCACAAACAATTTGTGAATCCACTTTGTACAATATAATTCAATAACTCTTTTTGTATGCGTTTAGTTCTACACCACCGTATTCTGAGAATTGGCTGTCAAACGAAGCCACGTCACTTCCACTTAAAGATTCGGACACTCTGTCCTGTCTAGTCCATTTGAATTTTGAGACAAATAAACCGGAAACGTGAAAAAATTGCTACGGTTACATTTACGAACGCAACGAAGTTCTAAAAAAATTAAATTAAAATGGGAAACGATGGAATTGAATTGAATGAAGATATTTTCGGATATATGCCGACGAAGGAGCCGGTGAAGCGGTTTACACTCACGAATAAAAATGGGATGAAAGTTCAGGTAATGAATAAAATAATTATGAAACCCAACATGTGTACGTTATCTATAATTCTATTCACTCACGAGGGATGGACTCAAGTTGAAACTGGATAATTATTGATTTACTTCGACGCGCGACGCACAGATTTATCCGCGTCAAAGTGTGTATTCGGAATGAAAATAATTGTTAATTAATAGGTGGGTGTTAATCAACATTGCTATCAATTTCTATAGAGATACGGTAGTCCAAAAGTGACATGCTGAAGCAAAAAAGAATGTTACTGCTGGGCCACCCTGTATAACTCACAGCAATTTTCCTATACCCTTCAAATCAAGGGATGCCTTCAAACTTCATAGGCCAAGGGCAAGGAAATTCTAGCAACTCTCAACATTAGGAAATGTTACTGGCTCAGCTTGTTAGTATGGCCTCGAGTATATCCCTCATGAATGAAAAATAATCCGACACTTCAGAATGTACATTATGTACGTACTATTATATAATTGGTAACATGTTCGAATTAATTAATTACAGTTAATCAGTTACGGCGCGGCTGTCACATCACTTGTTGTGCCAGACGGGAATGGGGAATTTCGAGATGTTGTGCTTGGATATGATGATCTTGATGGTATGATTTATTTTACTGTGGTATCGCATTATAAATATTTTAATATCCGATTGATCGAAGACAACTGGGCTGAACACGTCTGGCCAATTTCTATTTAATTACCAGGAATTTTACTATATTTACATATTTTTGTACTGTTGTCATTGTCATCTGATGAGTAATTAATATATGGATTTGGGATTGTCAATCCTACTGAATTTAGCTCTTGTTCTTCATTTGCGAGTACAAATTCAGGAGTTTTTTCAAGAAATGCTTTTTAACTAGTTTCAGGTTTAATTTGTAGTCAAAATCTGTAGGTTATCTCGGAGTCTATGGGAGAAATCCATACTTTGGAGCTACGATTGGTCGTGTTGCAAACCGAACTGGAAAAGCAAAATTTTCATTGAACAGCCAAAACTATCAACTCACTGTTAACAACGGGGAAAATCATTTGCACGGAGGGGAGGCTGGCTTTGACAAGGTACATTAATGATCCAATTTTAACTGGAAAGTTAATTCTTCAAAAATCCAACCAAAATTCTATTGTGTTTCTAGCGCATTTGGGACGCATACGTGCACGGATCAAAAATTACGTTCTCTTACTTAAGCCGAGATGGGGAAGAAGGATACCCTGGCGATGTTTTAGCACAAGTCACTTTTCAGTTGACACCTGACAATACCTTGTTAATTAATTACCAGGCTACTACGACAAAACCAACCCCGATTTGTCTTACCAATCATTCACACTTCAATCTCGGTGGTCACGTATGTAAAAAAAAAACTTTAGCATGAATGATACAGTGCACGAAGAATTTTATTGGCAGAATGTAATTGATAACAAAAATATACTCCCTAAATTCCAGGAAGAAGGTGGCCGTAAATTGGAAGGGCACGTTGTGGAACTCAATGCGTCCAAGTATACGCCGTTGGACGCTGGACTGATTACTACAGGTATGTATCGATTGAGAGCAAACAAATGAGAATTACTGGTCGTCTCGTGGTAAACATTATTTATATTGTTCAGGGGAAATAAAAAACGTCTCGGAGACTTTATTGTACGATTTACAATCTCCAAAAGGTTTGAAAGGATTACTGGAGAAGTTTCCTCCTGGACCAAACGGTTATGACATTAACTTCTGTGTCAATCAGAATCAAAAACCAGGAGAAACTATGAATTTTGTCGGAAGGTATGGAATGGAGGTGATAAACTAACATTTTCATCAGATTCATTCTTTTCTTGATTTGAAATAGAGTAACCCATACTAAATCAAAACTGGCTATGGAAGTAAGATCGGATCAACCTGGAGTTCAATTCTACACTTGCAATTTTATGCCAGACCCTTCGAATGGTGAAGAACCTATGAAAGGAAAAAATAAGGCCGAGTACTTCAAACACGGGGGATTTGCTCTGGAAACCCAAAATTATCCAAACGCAATAAATTGGGTAAATACTTATATTTGAATGATACTTGTAGAGGAAGAGTAAAACAGTTGCTAAATGTTGAAATTTATAATATTTGTAGCCGAATTTTCCAAATGCTGTGCTGAACCCTGGAGAAGTTTATGTGCATAACGCGTCCTTCAAGTTCTGCAAGGTTGAGTAACAAAATCAAATCACTCCAATTGCACTGTCAATTGGTTACCAATATCTTCTGGGCCTCCATGAGTTAACCAACAAAATAATTTGACCCATAAATCAACTTTTCACAATTTTGCCAACAGTGCAGTTTATTCTTGTAATCTAAAAAACTCAGATACGATTTCACGATATTATAAAATTGTAAGTTAATATCTATATTCGCTAGTTATTAGAAACTCGGGAAGGCAATGGCCTGTACATTTTTAGAATGAGTCTTTCTGGTCCCTTGTTGTTGCGTTGCGTTGTTAGAATTTTAATTCGCATTCGACGAACGCAGCAATGAACACGGGATGTTCGTTGCCATCCGAGCGCCAGCTGCATAATTGTTTTCTCATGTCTGACAAAGGAAGGCCGTGAGCTGACAACGAGAACCTTGGTGCGCCATATTTTTTTTTCGGGTGTGCTGGGATGCCCTGAGTGAGGCTGACTCCCTGGCCCGTATGGGTAATGTGTATGGGGTCAAAATTCAAAACTTAGTAACTTGAGGTGTTTTCACTTTGACACAAAAATATTGACCAAACCCCAATCAGGGCATGCCAAGGCTAAGAATATGACGTACCAAGGTCCTCGCGTGGTCAGCTACGGCTTTCCCTTGTGAGAAGATAATTCATCTCTTGGAGAATTTTCCTCGGATACATATATACCCTCAAATTGTGGAAATGTCCGAACAAGCAACAATATGGACTAGATCTAGTGTATCTAATGTAAGCGTGTGAGAATGGTTTAACATGGATATGCGAGAAATGAATGCGGACAGGATGTCAGTTGGGAGCCTAATCGTTCCCGAGTTAGGTCTGATTTATATATCGAAGTCTCCATAAGTAATGCATAGATACTGACATTGATTACAATGATTAACTGAATTCTATCATAGATATTCTAATAATATAAGGCTCGTGGTTAGTCGGTTTCTCGGGTAGCTCATAACCGATTTCACCGCGAAGCCTCACATTTAAATTAGTAAAGGCAAGACGAAGAAAATAGTTTTGAAGTTCACCTTTATTTTGACGATAATGAAGCATTAACTTTTATAGAGTAAGATTGATAATACCGATCATAAATCGAGCAGAGTAGTTTGTATGAATTATAGAATACTTTTTTGTTTCTCATTTGGAAACTATATTGTAAGCAGTTAAACTGAAGATATTTAGAGCACGATGATTTTATGATTAGCCTACGACTAACTCAGTTCTTCGGTTTGAATTTGCTTAATAAAGAATGCAAAATTGGCTCAACTTTCTTTACAACTATTCGAGTTTTATTTAGAGGATTAAATGGACAGTGAAAATGTTTTAATCTGAGTCAGACCAGTTACAATAAGTGAGTCTGAGAATACGAACCCAGTTGGCCCGTATGAATTTGCACTACGGCATTTTCCACGTTCCTTTGAATTCGCACTCCTCAACTCTTTTCTGGCTAACTCTCAACTCCTATCTATATATTTTTGCTTTAGAGCTTACAGCTTAAATAGAGTCAAGATGCCCTTGACGAGTTTTATACTTACTACTTAACTATACATTTATTCCTTTCACTCCTACTTAAAGTACCTTAACTACTTACAAAGTTATGTAAGTCATTTGCGGATTACATATCCGTAAATGAGCTTAAATCACGCCGCGGGGCAATTGAATTTTCTTAATTACGGGTTAAATGAAAAATAAATTGATGTGGACTTTATACAATAAAAAAAATTGTTTATTTTGGTTGAGAAGAAAGGCAAACGGAGAGTGTCGTCTTGATATTTGTGTTGATTTGAATTAAACAGCATGGACGGGTGTAGATGAGAGACAAGTTGATGAAATTTTTATAGAAATCCGTAGAGTCGGTAGAACTCATTCCCTAAATGAAAGAAATATGTTTGCTTTGTACCATTTAGTCCAAAAAGTTCTCTTGATCTAAAGACAATAAGTATTTTAGACTGGCCTTGAAATTTTGGTGTCAACTCCCTCTGGTGGGACCTGAAACAGGCGTCATGGAGTTCACTCAAGGCATTATGACGAAATGTTCCGGTTTACCACCAGTGTCTACTAGATGCTTGGTGAATGGTATATTTGGGTAGAGGCTTAGGGATGGTTCTGCCAAACTCAAATGGATCCACTGTGAGCTGTTTTAATTGGTGATGCTGATGTCCTAGAGAATTATGTAGATGTGACGAGAATAAAATTGTTAATGGTATTTCAACAGAGTGAGAAAGTAGCGTGATACAAATTATGTATATTTGCTTAGATTTTAACTTAATTATATTTTATTGATAAATGTAAAATAATCATCTGCATAACACATTCATACGGACTCGGGGAAATTGTATTCGTTACTGAACTTATGTTCAGGGAAAAGGTTCTTTACTATATTGTGAGTCATCAATAGAGTAATTGGGATTTTAATATTGTGTAATGTGTAGCAAAAGCTTAGCATAGAAAGCAGAGAAACTAAATTAACACAATAACCTAGAAGAGAATGTATTAGACAAATAGTATGTGTGAATGAAGCATTTTGTACTACCACCACAAAGAGTTAAGATATTTTTTCGTATTATTTGATATCGTCCTGTTCGGATCTTGGAGGCTTCTAGATGACCTTAGATGTATCTGAAATGAGACTGAACACAATATATTAACCGTGATGTCGTATGTGCGACATTAAAATTCTTTTGATTAAATGAAACTTTTGAGTATGGATTTCTTCTCAAACATATGGTCCTTGTTGTAGAAGTGGATAAAATTGTGTAGCTATAATTTCTAAACGAGGGATATAATTTCGAAACCAGAAAGCAATTGCCAAGAATTGACAGAGCTGGTTTGTGTTAGTTGGTATCGGAGTCAGAAGTATTTGTTTCAACTGTATTGGAGAAAGTATACGATGAGCAGCTTCCATGTCGTGGACGTTTATCTAAAAAATCTTGGAGAAATTGTAAAGTTAGAAATTACAGTTGCTTATTGAGTTGTTAAATGATTTTACGTAATTCTTGATTTTCACGAGTCAAGTCATCCAGGACTTCACAGTCAATTTCGTTAATTAAAGTGTGAAGGATTGATACCTGTTTTTGGATTAGAATGATTTGATCTTTGACGAGTGTACACTGCTCGATGTGGTCGTCACCTAGTTGTGTTGTTGCTAGATTTAATTACCATGACCTCATGAAAGGTTATTCTTGACTTATAACCTCTCTTGGAGATCTCTTATCTCCCTTAATAAACCATGAGATTTGACAAACTCCGAACTCCGACGAAAAACCGTGCAGATTTTTATTAGAACACAGCGACTTACTTTTGGTGTTACTCAATCGCTCACACCTTTTGCAAACTCTCTCTAGTTTTTCCCATTCCCTTCACGCACCTACGCACAAACAATGGTAGGCAATCCTCGTCCCCGTTACATTGCCGCAGAATGTCGCAATGCGTCTGTTTTTGCAACCCCTGTGTGTTTCATTGACACACTTTTCTTTTTATTTCTGCACGTTTGGGCTACACCCACGGCGTGTGCAAGAATTCTGTGACAAGGGGGGTCATTTTCCTCACTAGAGCAGAAAATGACCTCACAGTAGGCAATCCTCGTCCCCGTTACATTGCCGCAGAATGTCGCAATGCGTCTGTTTTTGCAACCCCTGTGTGTTTCATTGACACACTTTTCTTTTTATTTCTGCACGTTTGGGCTACACCCACGGCGTGTGCAAGAATTCTGTGACAAGGGAGTTCATTTTCCTCACTAGAGCAGAAAATGACCTCACATCCTACCCCGGCCAGATAGATTTTTGCGTCGTTCCACTCACTTCACTTTTTGACTTAACAATTTTCTAATTTATTGATTCTATCCCTTTACCATACATATCTATTTCTACTTTACACTTACTCACATGAGGGGTTTTAGAGATTGAAAATGAAAACAAGGTTCAATTCTGTGAATACTTTAAATTTTGGAGAAACTTTTGGAGCGCTGATACTTGTCTCATCCTACGTATTCATATTATTGATTTTTGAAACAAATATCCTTAATTATATAGACAGAACAAATTTTTTTTTTTGATTTTCGCTTAACCTAACCTTTAACTATTCTCTTAATTAGTTCGAAATCTGAAAATGAAACTACATGCTGTTGCCCTCATTTGTTTGGCAGACCTAATTTATAGCGCTATTGTTTTGGTCTACCTTATTCTGGCAGCACGTGCATACTTAACCAACGACTACTGAAGACACGAAATAGAAAAGTTTACAGATATTGAACTTTTGACACTACCACAATAATCTATTCAATCTACTGGCTTTATTGAAGCGCTGGTATTTTGCCATGTTTTGATTTTGATTTCTACTACTACTATTTGCTACACCCCAAATCCCTACGGGGGCTACGAGGGAAAAATTCCTACTTACTACCCACACTACACTACACTACGTTATACTTTGGGATTTCGCCCATGATACACTTCACTCCCAATACTAAATTTCCCGTCGCAGCACACACATGTGTCTGGACCGGTATTTGTTCGTTTATACCCCATCGGTTAGTGCCCATGCGTTTCAATTGTTGTTCACTTTCACTTAACGCCTCATCCCAATTCTCTGTCGGTATCTCGACTATTATTGGTTCCTTTAGTCCCAACACTTCCGCTACTCTCCTTGTGTTTCTCATCACTTTTGTCCATTTCTTTGTTATCCACTTTCGCACATTCTTTTTCACTTGGTCCACCATATAAAATTCGTCCCTTTGAATATTCTGCACTTTATTGTCCCACCATAGCTCTAGCTTATTTTTCAAAAACGACTTCTTGCGATGAGCATGGAAATGCATGGGATTTCCACGCGTATTAAAAAGAATTTCTACATATTCGTTAGTACTACCCTTATATTTATACATATTATATAGCGATGTTGGGTGAACCCCTATTTCTATTAAATGTAAACATCTAAATCTACGGTTACTATGCTTATAACCTGCGTTTTTCCTATAATCATTTTGAGGATCCCTTAAAGAATCTAATAATTCCTGTTTGGTAGCTATTATAACTGTGTGGTCTTCTCTTCGTCTTACTAACATACTAGTCCAGAACATAATGTTCCTTAAGTCTATTTTATGTATCAATTTAGGGTCGAATAAATGAGTTGTTTCAAAATGTATTTCTTCTAATTCACTAAACGTTGGTATATCATCCATTATGACTTCAATCTCAGAGTAACTAACTTAATTAATTGCACTCACACTGGGGTATTAAAGTCATACAACGGTATCGGTTTCACCGTGCAACGTATGCTTACTGTTCTTTACAGACGTAGTCCTCTTCACCCTTTCTTATTCTCTTTTTTTTTTATTTTTTTTCAAAATTTTAATACTCGATCACACAAAGTCCGAAATGTCAACTTTGCACTATGTCCACTACATGTCCACAAATTACTGCATAAGGTTAAAGTCGAATTCTCCCGGCTGCTCTCGTTCCACTCCTTCGTTAGTTGGACTGGGCACTGCAACGTTTCTACTCCTCGGAGGGTTCGGGATAACGGCTTGGGGAGGGAGGGGGACTCTCGAACAAAATTGGATTGGTTGGGATCTCGAACGGGTCGGGACTGCTTGGGATCTCGAACGGGTCGGGACTACTTGGGATCTCGAACGGGTCGGGACTACTTGGGATCTCGAACGGGTCGGGTAGAACTCCTAGGAGAAGATCCCCAACCGATAGACTGTGGAGGACTAGGAGAACCTGGATTCCCTTGATAAGGACTTGAGGGGGAGAAGGCGCCAGGGTTCTGCAACACAGGGGTTGGAGCTGCTGGAGGGATCTCTGCTGTCTCTGGATTGGAACGGCCTCTGTTGAAAGGACTCGGGAACAACAGAATCGGCTGTTGGTGTTCCGGTAGGATTAAAGATGGTTGATTAAACTTTGAGAAATTAACTAGACTGAACAAGTGTTTCGCCAACAAGTGTCGTTTGTTTTATTTATTAGTTAGATACAGCGGAAGAAAAAAAATACTTTGAAGTTCGAACGGATTGTGCCATTTTAATTTATTTCTAGATACACGTAGGAATAATCATATGCCACGCGGTTGTATAAATATTCCTGCGCCTCGCAATTATTTCTAATAGGAAGTCATATGTATGCCACCGTATGTGCAAAATATGCATGTGTGCCGTTTATAACACGTAGTTAGAAATGCACCACCCTATTTCTGGTGCGAATCATTGAGAAAATTTAGTTGTCTGTGTTAAGAGTTTGCGTTTGTAATATGTTGCATATGGAGGAGAAACTTCACCACATTTTACTCGTTTACGCACTGAAGAGAGGTATACGTGTGCAAAAGTACAATTCATTTACTTCTCGTGTAACCTGCTTAGGTGGTTCATTATTGTGCGAGAACTCGATTGTCGATGTATACGAACTTTCACCAACACAGCACAACACAACGTGAGTATATATATAATCACAGGTGTAGTTTGATTTGCAAATTTTTTATTATACACTGTGTTGTTTCTTACACAGTGCGGTGTATTGCACAATGGAAAAGTTTAGCACGTGCTGGCCTTCGCCTGTGCACAACAATGCATCATCCGTGCTCAGTCGTGCAACCAAATAAAATGTTCGAATATTATGTGTCACTCATTGTGTCACACTTACAATGCAATGCAATGTATAAAGAATAAATTCTCAAGTGTTTTCTGCTTCTACCAATTTTGCGTTACTAAATATTCTTATTACGGATTTCAACAACTTCAACTACATCTAATTTTTCATTTGGATTCGCTAAAAAAAACGAAAAGGGCCTTCGGCCGATACAAATGATTTCTGTATTTCGGTTAGTGTTTTTGTGTGAACCCTATAATATTTTATTCCGATTTTTGAAGCATTTAAACAAACTTATTAATTTATGTGACATTGGAGTGTAATTCTAATAAAATAAATAGAGACTACCCATAAATCAGACCATGTCGGCGACGTTTAAAAATTTATAGTAGCACTTTTGACACTCCACAAAAATAATTTTGGAATTATATTAAAATGTCCGGTTTCGATTCCACTTCCATCCTTAGGATCCGGTTCGAAGGACCAGATGAAAGCTCCCTTAGCTCTCATGGAATAAACTCCGAAGTTTATTCCCGAAATGGAATGAATAGGACTGAACTCAGATGGACGGTAAATCGTCATGCTTTATTTCAAGAGACAGAGAAGAGTTGAGAATGAGAGTGAAAAAGTGAGTGGTGCTCACGTGAATTACATACGCGAACCACTGACTCACTCGAGTGCGTAATATTCGCTAGTCTGCAGTGGGGTGAGTGGAAATCTGCCAGCCTCTTTCTGGTTCTCTTTACCTTCACGCTCTCACGCATAAAACAATCGAAATCCTTGTACGATTTCTCCTTTTCGTCAGAATGATGCAATGCTTTAGAAATTTCTTTGCTTCGCTGACCCACTTACTTGATTTTGCACGTTTGGGATACACCCACAGCGTGTGTTTGAACTTTCTCACAAGGGAGGTCAATTTCTTCACAAGTGAAGAAAATGACCTCACAACAGTACACGCAATTCTACGCAATGCTCTATTCAAAAGTGGAGTGAGTGGCCTTTGCCAAAACTCTCTCTCTCGGTTTTGCGTTCCTCTCACGCACCCACGCATAAACAACAGTAGGAAATCCTCGTTCCCTTTTTTCCACGTTTGGGATACACCCACAGCGTGTGTCAATGCTGGATCACTTTACAAGGGAGGTTACTTATTTCTCAAAATCAGTTACCTCACACCAGGATATTCTCCCAACGGATGTACGTCCCAACCCAAATTGAGTCAAAGAGGTATAAATTATTTTCATTTTATTTTATGGATAGCTCAGAACCCGTATTAACCTAGAATACTTATATGTATAGAATGAAAGGTAAACGCGAGTACAAAAGTTATTAGTTATTGTATATCTTTATTCTCACTTTGACGATGTTCTGTCGTGCAGATTTTCGGTATGAATGAAAGAGTATTATTCTCTGATCTCTTTGCTTCGTCATTTATACTACTTCGATGAAGGTTAGAAAGAAGTTCTTAAATGGCAATCACGGAAGTAAACTTAATTAGGATACATAAAAACTTTTCCTATGTATTAGCCTTGACTCAAGGTGGGTGAGTTTTGACTCACCCGTACATTTTACATTACCTCAGTCCATCCTCAGTGCAGGACGGCTCGCATCATTTTACTTCAAACTCTACCTTGTATAAGACTCGTGGTTAGTCGGTTTCACGTCTAGCTCATAACCGATGTCACCGCGAAGTCTCACATTTAATTTAGGACAACAGAGAAATAGTTCTGAAGTTCACCATTATTTTGACGGCAACGTAACATAAACTTTTACACAGTAGAAATGGAAATACAGATGTTAAATTGTGCAGAGTTACGTTATGAATGATGGATTACTCTCTGTCTTGTTTCCTCATTTGGAAATTATATATTATACTATATCGTTAAAGGTTGATTACAACTTTTATCATTGAGAATAAGAATAATTACATACCACTGTACATTAGACATTCACGAATGTGAAAGGTGTTTACATATTACCTTCGCAAATCTCCTTGTTTCTGAACGCGCAAGGTTGGGATTTGTGTCATATGAACATCAAGGATATTATTTGTTAAAACACATTTACCACATACAAAAAACAAGTCTTAATGTCACCTTCACCAAATTCCAATAAAAACAAGTATGATTTTCTTTTAACAGTGCAAAGCCTGGCATGAACCGGCTTGCTAATGATGATATTTGTATTCACTCTTCAACTTGACTTGAGTGAATAACAAACCGGATTCCCGGGGCGGCAGAGTTCGTTGAATTGAACACCTGGAAATATCTCGTCACTGCATGAACTTTTGACATGGCTCATGTTGACAAATGCAAATACAACATCTATTTAAACTTACAAAAACTATTTCATATTACATTCACACAGATATTTTCTAACATATCCATTGAATAATTTTTGATTATTCCTAACGCTTTAATGGTTTATGTCAGCGTATTAGAATGTTATTTTCGTTCCGCTGACACCAACTCTGCGTCTTAGATCTTCGACAAGTCAAGACGCGAGAGGTGGGGACCGAATAAATACCATCGAAATCCTCCATTGTTTTGCAATGTATAATATATTTTTACGTCACAACGTATAAACGACCGCTACGACATTGCAATCTGTGTACAATGACAATGGAGACGAGTCCGTTCTGTATGTATTTTTGTATTACAACATTAATTAACGCGGCCGCTACGACATTTTAGTTTCGTTGCATGAAATTAGAATGGGGACGAGTCCGTCTTGTCCTCTCTGTGATGGCTTGGGATTAATGAGACAAACCGGCTAGCTAATGTCTCAACTAATTGCAGTGACCATACATATCAAAGTCGAAACTACTAGAATTTGTTGTTCATATTTCAGGTTTATTCTTACTTGATAAAATTGTTGATTACAAGTTTAAATATTCAGTTGGGCAGAGTAACAACGTGAAAGATACTGCATGATGTTTAACATTATTGTTTAGCTTATATAGTGGCGAATTTACCGTTAGTTGATTTACGTGGTTTGGTGTTAGTTAACCACGGATAGTATAATGGGTTGGCTCGTGCTTTAAAAAAATTAGCAACAAGTGCTGACCATCTCGTTTTTCTAAATTCATCAAATTTCATGATTTGCGTAAGCTTTCTAATAAAAATTTGTGGGCATGGCATATTTTCTAATTCTTCCTGAACATCTACCGAGTGATCTGATGACGCCATATTAATATTTTGCTTAAAATAATTAATACTCACCGAATCTGTTGGTAGAAACGTCCGTCGCTCTTGCAAGAATACCAGATTGTGAGGTCTCCAGAGGTGGAGAGTTTAAAGATGTTATTGAAAGGAGTCCACGTTGTTACGAGTAAGTATTATTGTAAAAATGTTAAGCAATTCACTGGATCACTTTAAAACATAGTGTGGTTGACTTTTAGTGGTATAATTTTGAAATAAAACTTTATTTTAAAACTTGAAAATCTTTAAAAAAAATTCCTATGGTATATTGACCCTCGGGAATCGAGCCCCAGGTTGGTGCGCCATTTATGTGATGGCTTGGGATTAATGAGACAATCCGGCCAGCTAAAGTCTCAACTAATTCCAGTGACCATACATATCTAAAGCAAAACTACTAGATTTTGTTGTTCATATTTCAGATTTATTCTTACTTGATAAAATTGTCGATTACAAGTTTAAAAGTTCAGTTGGGCAGAGTAACAATGTGAAACATACTGCATGATGTTTAACATTATTGCTTAGCTTATATAGTGGCGAATTTACCGTTAGTTGGTTTACTTCTTAATAACATGAATAGATTAATTATTGGCACATTTACTTCCCAATTTCAGGAACAGGATTTCCCATTGTTGGTACATACTTACATAGTATGTGCGTGGCATAATTACATGTATGATAAGTGAGAATGTAAAGTAGGTTTTTTATACCTGTCACAACTCATACACTACAAACGAGGTCAGTTGGTTTTGGTTGTTGATTTCCACGTTCACTATCGTACATACATAAAAGTGAAGTGGAAAAGTGAGAGTGAGTGAGGGTTGGTCTGACTCTTCCTTCCCGTACGGAAATGTTCAGTCTGACTTGGCTACGTCACTTATGGATGACCAATCCTTCAGTCATCCCATTTAAGGATGACCAATCATTTGGTCTTCCACTTTCTAATGCCAGATTGAATAGACCCATACGTAGTAAGAGAATCTCACATACTATTAATGTTATGTTTATCCATATATAATATCAGATATTATATTTGGATAACACTCTCCTGCCACAGAGATTCTCTGATTCCGTATTCAATCAACCTTCTCACCTGTTCATTATACATAGTTCAAATTGGTTGCTTCTCTGATTTAGGATAAAGCATAACACCGGCGCTTTGAAAGCGTCAAGTTTACGGAAAGTTCGAAAGGAAATGCAAACTACTGTGAGTGTTGTGATGTGGAATCATTGTCAGCTGGGAACGCGTAATCATATTCTCGACTGAAATTCATTATTGCACACGAGCTGATAGAATTTTAAATAGGGATATTTTTAGGTAGTTCATTACAAAATATCCGCATTGTGTAAATGTTTTACGTTTGTGGGATAGGGAGCAGAGCAGCAAAGTATGTTTAAAATATTTGACTTATGATAAATATGTAATTATTGCTATTATTCAGTATTACAGTATGTAAAATGTATTTCAGTTGTAAATGATAAATAAAATGCTGAATTTGTGCTTCGAAACTTATCAGTATTACTAGTTTATTACTTCCACCACGTAGAAACTATAAGTGGAACCTTGTGAACTGTACGTTCCAGGAAAATTAGAAGCTCAGTGGAGTTATCAATTGAGATGTGGAGACTCCGAAAATCACAATAACAACTGCCGCGATCGCGGTTCCAACAGCACGGTAGTTCCAAAATTTAAACGCCGTGCAATCTGGTGAATTCAAATATCGGAGAGGGAGCCGACAGCTTACCACCTAGAGCTCGGACGGTACCGGTCCGGACCGCGGTCTAATGGTCCGTTCCCGTCCCGGTCCTGACTTTACTTGGACCGTTGAAAACGGTCCGATCCCGGTCCATGGGCAGGACGGGATCGGGACCGCACTGGTTTTGGACCGGGAAAGGAGCCTACCATGCCCATAGTGTTGGGATTTTTGAGCAGTCCCGGTTTGGGTCGGTCCGGTCCGATCCCTGCACTTACGTTGTTCTTCCATGCACAGCCACTAGGCTTCTGGACAGGACCGTCCGAGCTCTATTACCACCTAACCCTAACTAACTCTCCGCACGAAGACAGCGTAATGTGGTTTAAGATTTTGGCCCCGCTGGGCGTTTCAGATGAACGATATGGGACCAGATTTAAATGATTTCCGAAATATGCATAATTCGATTGACCAACCCACCGAGTTTAGTATTTTTCCGAAAGCTACAGTTAAGGAGTTCGATTGTAAGTGAAAATCTTTTCAAGGAGCCATGTTCACAATATTCAACCTTATACTTCTCACGATTGTCTGGACTGTAAGTATCCCTTAAGGCCAAGGCCCAACTCGACATATTTGAAGGACATGAAGGACTTCATTTTCTAAATGCGACAAGGGACAATTTTCCAAAACATATTATACTTCATACATACTATTCGATATATGTTGGTGGGTTATTTAATGTACAGTATAACAGTTATCCGCAAGAATCCGGACAAGCTATTCCGCAATATGGGTGGGGACTGGATTCGAAATCCGGATATGGATTCGTCTTTGAATCCGGCACAATTCATAATGGATAAACATTCGAAATCATTAATTGTTGCCGATGTCGTTTCAGACACAATCAGCCGAAGTTAGCACAGAAGTGATAATATCAGAGTATCATAATTGATAAATGTGCTTAACGATTTTACATACCCACGAGACTTTCAAATTCGATGTAGTGTATCGTAGGCTACTTTGGTTTGGCATTTACCCCTATGCGAGGTATACAAATGCAAATGGAGCCACAATCTTCAGCCATTATTATATGGCTTGCCATAACACGGAAACTCGGTACTTTCTCATTTTCTCCGTAAATAGTTTTGTCACAATCGGACTCAGCACGTCATCACACGATAAAACGATTCGGGAAATGCAATAAAATGTAGATGCCAATTTTAACAAGACTGGTATTACATTGGTATGCATCCGAGGAGGTTAGCGGGTAAGCTTATCAAACATTTGTATAGGAGTTTCACGGGTCATTGTATCGGATAAATTTGCATGCGGCTCGTGTATTTAGTTGTCCTGTATTCATATATAAACCCCCTATTGTTTTATTTCCTTACGTCATGTTAGCTCTTCTCTCGTAGTTCTTAACGTAGTAGCACTACTACAACGAGGTTACCATTATTTTACTCAAACGCAAGAGAAAGGCGGAGGCAAGAACAAGAGCAAGGCAGAGGCAGAACATGGGACGACAGATGAGATTACGTAGACGTGTGAAGAGTTTTAGCTCACAACGAACATTCTTTGGATGTAATCCTCAAATTATTTTGCCCAAATGTTCAAGAACTGAATTTGTATGCATTTTTGAGGTCTCGGCACTCTCAACTGGTAACGGATGGTCAAATAGCACATACATTTTCTTAGATTGAGTTAGCCGGTTTAAGGATGCACACTAGAGTAGAAAGATGACACTAAGACATACACAGCTGAGATTTTAAACCACATCAAAAAGCAATCCATTTTAGTTTGTTCAGAGGAAATTTGTAGGAGAACTTGTAGGATTCGTGAACATGCCGCATCAGGACAATATATGCTGAAGATTCTTAGTTTTCCGCCTGAAAAGTTTTCCTTGTGATCTGGAGATCACTAAATAAAGACCGGGCAACTCCCGCCCCGAAAAACCCAACTTTTTTCCCCCAAATACACATCCCATCCAAGTGTCAACACATCCGGCGTGTTCAGTTCAGTTCAACAGAAATTTGTTCAAGAAGTCTAAACTTCTGAACTCCCAAAATATATTCCTGTAGATGTAGAATTTTTGACAGACACGATACACGTAACGTACGTACAGCAAAGAAACGAATAAACACACAAAGTCAGACCTTTAGTGTCAATTTAAAATTTCTCAAGCATAAGTCTGTATCTGAATCGTTATAATTGGAAGGACAGATGACAGATTTTTGCCAAATATCTTAGCACCAGTAACAAACAGCATATTTTTTCTTATATTTCATGAGTATTACGCCTTAAAACAGTTTATAAACTATTTTTCTGCACTCGACCTACAAATCCAGACCAGACAAGATCAGAAACCCGGTAGTAGTTTCAATTCAACGATTCGTCTTATTACATCGTGCCAAAAAAAAATCACGACGGAATATTGTGTCTGTTCTGTGGTTTGGAATGAACGCTTTTATTTTGGGGATTTGACTCGATCATCTTGCCAATTCACAAATCTGACCTGATCTGATCTCTTCCATCAAAATAATATAAAGTTTCTGACCCACGGAAAGACAGATCGTGAAGTAATTAGTGCACAGTTTCTAATTAATTATAAAAAAAATCCGGATTTTTAGTAAAATGGAGTTAGAAGACATTGAAGAAGAAAATAATAAATTTTTGAAGAAAGCACAAAAAGAAGAGCAAGAAAAACAACAACAAAAGGAAGCAGAGACAGGAAAAGAAGGGCCCCGGCTTGATTTATTGATTGTAGAGCAACCAAAATTAGAACAACGAAGAGGATCTAGTCTACTAGCATCTGCAGGGATTGACTATGAAAGGAGACGAAAACAACACACAGGTGGTACACCGGGTGAAGGCAGGATTTTCCAGGATGGAGATCAGGTATATTTTTGTGTCAATGATTAAGTAAATGTATGGTATATAAGGCAACCCTTAACAGTCAGGCTTAACAACCTTATCATTGCTTGAACAACTTTTACCTCCTCAAGACCACAACCTTATTATGGTAATTCGTATAACGACTAAGAATACTATGCGGACCTTCAGTCTGAATTTGCGAGAATGTGAATCCACTTGGAATTATTTTTTTATCTGTCTTCCACCATTCGTGTCAAATTCAAACATAAATTCGGACGAACCTTACTTACCATTAGCCTTACATCCTCAAACTACAGTCTCTGAAATTTTTAAATCTACAAGTTCTTTTGTACAGAAGACTTAAAATACAGGAAAAATAGTTTCAAATTCAAACAAGAGTCAGGGAAAATGCTCAACCACCTCATAAGCGGCGAATTGATCGACGTTGTGTCGTTAGAAATATTCCAGAAGGCCGGTGTAGGAGTTCGATTGCGTTCAGTCTGAATTTGATTGAATTATGGCTGGGAAATCTGTAGACTATTAAGTTCATCCGGTTGATCGAATGTTAAATAAATAGTTGCATCGAAAGAATAACTTAAACTTCTAAATTCTATAAAAAAAATACAAGCGTTGATTGATATTCATCCTAAGACATGTCTGTGTCAAGTATTGCAAACGTGCTTTCTCCATAGTCATTGCGTTGCACAGAGAATTTGACCCTAGCAGTCTAGGGAATTACGAAAGCCTTGGTGAAGGCAATATATCTATGAATCTAACATCCCCAAAGTGAAATGTTAAATGGTGACTAATGTAATTACTTCATGTTACGTATATTTCCACCTCGCCATAAAGTTAATCTTGGAAAGTTTCAAGTTTATATGAACTCTACCATTCAATAATTTCCCTTGTGCGTGGAGGAATTTCTAGATCAAACCAGTATATATTCGTGGAAGGCACAAAATGTTTAGTCATGTTAATGTTAAACATGGATTTATCTTCGTTCGATGACACCACGCATGTATTATCGACAAATCCATCAAAACCGACTAAAGGTAAAAGATTAGAACTTTCACTCTTGTATGCTTTTTCATCAAGGGAAAGTTTCATAGACACCACACCACAGGCATTTGTAAAGAAAAGTTGTTTCATTGAGAAAGTTAGTCGCCCGAGCCCTCAAGACATTTTCACTGGTTAGTTAGCATTTTCACAGGATAGAATTAGTGAGTGTGTTGAAAGTACTCTTACCGTACTCTTACTTGCCAAAAGTACCGAACTCTACTAGGCAGAATGGGGAAAACTGCAGTCCAAGTAACATTATATTATAGTTAATTAGTAATTTATGCTTGGAGTATTTTTGACAAGCATGCTTTAAAGTATAAAGTATTATTTACAAAGGGAGAGTTGTGCTTGGATAATCTAATTAGGTACGCTCATTTGGCACTATAACTTTTCTAGTTTTTATCCAAAAATATTCATGCAAAGGAATAAATATTTATTGGAACTGATACTTTTGTATAGCTTGTAAATTAAAAAGTAAGAGTTCGCTTGATATATCGCTGAATATGATTTTGATTCCATATTTGCTTGTTGCCGATGAACTCCATAGCCAGCCCACACAATGTAACACTAAAATGTTAAACTGATTAATTAGTAGTTCGGGTTGGAACCATTATGGCCACCAACGATTGCGGGATTTTCCCGCAATCGTTTTCGGCAATTTGACATTTTCTTGAAGTTTTCTCATGAAAGTTGTTGATTCCCATGTGCATCATTTTCACATGTACTGTTACTCAGCTTTGAATAAATATTTCCTCGAAATCCATAAAACAAGATGTGGAAAATGTAAATAGATGAGGTACACATCTTCCGAGAAAAATAAATCCGAAGTCAACCATTAAATTTTCTGAAGCATTAAGCAAGGCATCCGTTCGTGAATTTTTTAAAGCGTGTAACCCATTTGGGTAATGAGTCTTAAAACATTCAAAGATGTGTTTTTTCTAGATTTCAAGTTTCAAACGTTGACATTTACAGTCGACTTGACGGTTTCTTGTCTAAGAATTTCTAGTTTTGCTTAAACGTGGATGTCGTAAACATTTGACCAACCTGGTATCCTGCAATGGTCATTAAAATGCCGTTAAAAAAGAATAAATCTTTAAAAACAAGGAGGCGGAGAGTAAAAAGTCAAAGACATTCGAATTTCTAGCTCAGCCGAGATTTTCAGAACAAGTTAAGATAACAAGGGACTAATTTTTCATGTAAAATGCAGATGATTTTGAAAACCTACCCCTATCTCCGCATATGCCAAAAAGTGGGAAGTGAGTAGAACTGATGAAATTTCTACCTTGTGAAACGGAACTCCAAAAATAATAAGCAAGCCGTCCATCCTATTACCTTGCAGTTATCTAAATTGGCAAATCTCAAGTCTTCTAGTCTTGTCTTAAACTTAAGACAGTTTTTGCTTTCGGCGAAAAAGTATTTTTCATCTGCATGCATTCTTTGGAATCATGAATTCGGAAATCCATGGTTGAGATCTTTTGCTTGTTAGGCAGTTAGGACTTACGAGTGATAATGCCGGAAGGCTAGCTGTTCTGTGGCTTTGGATTTTCGGAGAACAAACATGTTCTTTGTACTTATGGAATTTGTGAAGAGAGTGTTATTATTACACATTATTAGAGTGCCCGTGCCCGAGAGATTTCCGCATGGTAGACTTCTACGCTTTGATCCGTATTATGCTGTGGAAAGTCAATGTAAACGTTAAATTGGGCTCACCCGGGTATAAATGTACATGTAAACATGAATTTCTTGAACCACAGCGTTAGAAAATTGCCAGGTAGCGGAATTGTCTACTGTAAACTTTCGATTCGATCCAGTTTTGACGGCATATGCTATTCGCCTGTATACTTAACCCTCGTAGCTTTCAACGTATATAAATGCCAAATGCTATATATCCACCGTGTCAAAAATTTAATCTATTCTATTAATCGAACTGTAGGTGAGGTTATATTGTAATGGTTTTTAATTTATGAACTTTCTATTATATCAGACAATTAATTTGAAAAATCTGTTGAGCTGCTGATGTTTCAGACACGGAGTTCAAATTCCGGTCATCACTCCGAGTAATGGTCAATTGGGTTAATTAAGGCCCCGTGATTTTTAAGTTTTAATCTGCAAAATACTATAGTCAATTGTACATGTGTAGGGGGAACACACCTGCAGTCGCTTTATGTTTATGTTGGGAAAATAGATGTTTGCTGTGAAGGAGTAGTGTCAACTGTTGACGCTGACAAGCTTTACCGATTGATACACTTCTTGCATATACGACTTCGTACAATACGTGCTCAATTAGTTTCTGTGTTTATGATTACAGTGGATGGAAGAAAAGGATGGGAAAATTACAAAACTGGAAATTATTGAAGTGAAAGAAAAGATGGGGAATATGAGGAAGGCCGTGCCCACGCTTCCTGTTCCTATCGCCATTTTCCTTTGCCTTCTCAATGTTGTTCTGCCTGGGATAGGTGAGATGTGAGAATTAATCGTAGACCATACACATAAGCACATAGACTCTCTAGAACCTGTATGATTATAACCTTAACATTTTTGACCCATCGAGAATAATCAAAGAACCTCGTACAATTCTTTAATGAATAGTTGGAATTGTTATCCGAAGCCAAAACAAAGTCATAAATCAAGAGATCAGGAATTTAGTCTGGCGCGAAATGACGACGCACTACTTTCTTGGACACGTTTCTAGTGTTCGCCTGAAATTCGCAGATATTTCTAGATTTCTTCCTATATGGCCATGTTCCTGTTTAGCATTTCCGTATGGAATAAACCCTGACAGTAGAAAATCATCACAATTTCAGATTATACTGAATCGTTGTGGGTGATTTTGTAATTCAGAATCCTGCATTCTATAAAATTCACTGTACTGTGTGAGATTTTTAACCCAAAAATCTCATCATTCTTCATCAGAATCCCTTAAGTCCTCTGGGTAGTGTGCGGTCTTGAGTTTAAAGACAAAGACTTGGATTTTAAAGAATAATTTAGGGAAACCCGATGACAATTACTGTAGACATTGTCTTGAATGGAATATGGCCTCATCGGATTCAGTGTCTTTACTGCGCGTTGCTGTCCACAAAATATGAATGAATTATGTAAATAGTATGGTACGATAAAATTAAAAACTAAACTAGGGCAGCTATGTACCTATTAAAAACGGATCTGCGTCACAAACTTTAACGCATACTGCAAATGCACTACCCACGCGTTGAATTCTCAGTTAATTTTGCAATCAACATCAACACTCGTACTCCTTCATAATCTTAATTACAATTTTTAAGTCTCTCCAGTTTTTATTTCTTCTAAATATTCTCCTCTGTTCTATGACAGGATCATTAGTTGGGGCCTCTACACTTTTATGCTGTGGGAAGTGTCGCCATGAAAAACCAAGCACTGGATTTAAGTATGGGATTGTGGCTGGAATCCTTCAAGTCTTATTAACACCACTCCTCGTCGGATGGATTTTTAGTATTTACTATGGAGTCAATATTGTGCAAGACTCATGTGCGTGCCTTTAATCTTAATACAGGCCTTTATTTACAAAATAAAAAAATATTACGAAATTGTCCGGACGGGATTACTCAATTTTTAAGACTCAAGATTTTACTTTTGTTCTTAAATATGTCATGTACGTGGTACAGGGTGGTTCTTAATTATTTTCCTTAATCAGTTGTAGAAGCGAAGGCGGTGCGCATTTTCCATTTTGTAGATTGCGATTTTAATAGAAGTCTTATGAACCACCCTGTACATGTGCACGGACAACCTCATTTTTAAATTTTAATCATAAATTAATAATCATGTCGTATTTTTCTGACGCAGTATCCAAGGCAGCTTATAAAACTGAAGAAACGACGACTGGAACGACTGGTGGTGTGGAAGAAGGAGAAGTACTAGAAAAACCACCTCCGACAGACGGAAATAAGACTCAAGCCTGGGTTTGAGAACTCGAACAAGAATAGACAAAATAAGCAAATAAATTATTCTTGGCATAAACTGTTCTAATTTTTCAAACCACTTGTAACACTTTTTCTAAATTTGAAGCCAAGTTAAACTGAGAGAGCAGAGCATGTCTCATTTTGTTCTCATACATTATGTATTATGTCTTTGCCAAAATCTTTACGATGGGTTTCGGATTCAATCCAATATCCAAATGCAACGCAACACTGAAAACATTCAGATTCAGATGGTTCTAATGGTGTTCGCCTCAAGCCAAAGCCAACTCAAGGAGCCAAATGATCGACTCGACATAATAAACATCCTTTTGTTGGCAGGAGTTAGAAAAACTAAGAATTTTATTAGAACACTCTACCGGTTTTCAAACAACCGCTCCAATAAATTGTCCAATGCAATCTGTTATGTCGCAACCAACAACTGGCACCAGTCAAGAATCAAGAGGTCATAAATGCTTGTACGATTTTGAGGGGCGGGACAACTAATACTAGAAAAGAAATAGGTTGTACTCTTGGGAATTTGTTAACCTCAAAATGCTAATTCTCAATACCCGGGTCACCAAGCAAAGTGAGACAAGCCAAATAAACCAATCCAATTGTCTTAAAATTAGTACAGACTTTGAGGGCTAGAGAATGTTGTCCAATTTTTTCTAAATGCTACGAAAAGAAGGGCAGACTCTTCTGGAAAACTGTATCTATAATGTACAGGGTGGAACAAAAGTAATCAGAGTTTTTAGCTGCAAAAAACGGTTAAGTTTTATTATATCCTAATTAGTATATGGTATATGAATCTGGAGTGCACAAATTCTAAACAGCGATCCAATGTTTGCCGGTACGGCAACGTTACTTGCATTTTCCATGTCTTCGGTTGAAAATATTAATTGTTGTCCGAACCATAAATTACATTTAATGAGCTTACCAAATTAATTTAAGTGAGAATAATTTTATTGTTAATGGGTGTGTTGTCTGGAAAATCCACTGATCGTGAGTGTGTATTGATCATAATGATATGATGTTGTTTTGTAAACAGACTGTCATAAATGTAATTATGAGCAAAATTGATTGTAATTAGTTTTTTCTTTAATTGAGAATGTCATATTATTATGCATTATAATTTAAACTTCAGTGTCTTCCTGTCAATCTGTAATTGTGTGCTGATTTATGATGTGTAAAAGTTTCAATTGATTGGGTAGCGAGCAACGAATGGATTTCTATGTATAATTATTTTGATGTCAACCTGTCACTTCTATTACTTATCTTTTCTAATGAATCGAATGATTGTTTTAATTTATGACGCAGTGTTCACTGTGTAATTACTTCTAATAAATGACCAAATAAGAAATAATGCCTGGAAATTTTATATTAAGTAGCATATGTTCTGTTTCGTATAGTAAACTGAGCCTGGGTTGATAATTCAATCGTCGGACGGAGAAAGTCTGCCAAAAAATAATTACCTCCAGGAAAAACTGATCCAAATTAGTTTGTTGACAAATTTATAACTTAGCTTATGGTACTTTACTTTTTTTGTCAATCCAAATTAGGAGTTCTACAGTTACGTGCATGCGCTTATGAATAATGTAATACCGGAAGTTCACTCTATACCTGAGATATGAGTTGTCAAAATGAAACACAAATTGCTAGCTTAATATTAGTGTAACCATTTCGCTGTAGTTTTTAGAATTATTGAAAGCTTAACTTCATTCAAGGCGTCAGAGTTATTCTTGCGACAGCTCGAATTCAGTTGAGCATCTTTATTTCTGACTCGACCCAGGCTAGGCTACCTTCAAAATCTGAAAATGATTTTATTATGACAGACATACTGGCTGGCACCATGCAGACTCAAAATTACGTACTATCTTTCAGTAGCAATTAGCAATTGCACCACATTCTGTCTAAACTATTATTCATAACTTCAAGCAGAATTTACATCATCGACATCAGTGATGTCCCGTATATTCTAGAACTGGCGTGACTCTTCATTTCAGTGTCACATTCGACGTCATGTCTTAAAGCCTTCACAACCGTACTTTGGTTGACAACATTTAACGTACTCTAACCACTCTAACGATTCAGATGACCCCACGTGGAGTCACAGAGCAGATGAATGTAATACCAATACCCCTAGTAGGAATATGTCAGTCAGAATTTTTTTTATCAATGTAATAAAGTTTCCTAGCCCAATTATGAGGACCTCGCGTATATCGCGGATATAATATGCCGTTCCAGCTTGGGTTTGTTTGTAAACAAAAATCATGCAATAAACTGATAAATATAAAATCATATGTATAAGTAATTATATGTATTAGCGTTAGAGAACTATTTAATCAAATCTAGAGATTCCAGACTTTTCCATTCCATACATAACAAATCAATGTAAACACAACTTACACAAAACGGCTCGCACACAACAAATACGCAGATCATTTAAAACTAGGAAGGTAACCCCGAGCCGAGGTCTCGCATTTTTTGTTCTCCTGTTTATGTCAACATGAATGGATCATCATCAACGAAACGTGTAGCAAAGCTTACGCGTGGTACAACCACAACAAGGCAAAAACTGGGAACGTGATGTGTAAATGACAAGACCTCACCTAATTATTTGTCTTATGTAATGTAAGTGTGGTAAACATAAATACTTTTGACAAGCTTGTAGTTTTCCATCAGGGCAGGGAATTTTCCCGGTTGTACCTTCGTGGAATAGAATGGCATAAATGATTTTGGATTCACATATATACATATACATACGCATCAACAACTGTAAATGCTGATATAATTAGTCAAGGGTTGGAGGCAGACGCACCTGTCAATACGAAGATCCACGTTACAGAATTGTGAAACTCGTACAGGGTAGTTCATAACCTAAAGTAACAAAACCTTTTAACGGAATACTTTAAACAATTTCAAATGCTGACACGTACGCATACCCACGTTTCCAAATATTGAGGTCAATTTTGGAACATCAAATTTTCCAGAAGGAAACAATTAAAATCCTTGAAAATCTTCAATGAAAAGGAAACATACATAGAAATGGAGTACTACGTATATAAAATAAATCACGCAATTCATGCATTCTGTGTGTACTGTATTATTCCGCGATTGATCTCTGGAGTGGAATTTAGAATTAACACAGATGTGTGTCAAGACTCAGATGGTCAAATTCCAGCAGATAAAATACTAAAAGCCAAAGCACTCAAATAAATATTGCTCATGAGAAAACAAGCTTAATTTAGCTTAATCTTTCTATATTTGCTGAAAAACATGACCAAAATTCACGACATGTTTTCGGAAGGTACCGCAAATACTAAAGAAGAATCCATTGCAGCGAAAGTGTACACGCTATCATGAGTCATCTGGAGTGACCTCTCAATTATACAGACGTCATCAATTATTAATCTCATGATCGTACATACGAATTCTTTTTAATTCAAATCCAAGGAATTTCCTTAACACAACATTAACCCTTGGGAAATATGTGAACTCTATAGAATAACTTCTTTCACAATTAGTCATCTTGGATCTACAGATGAAAATGAATACGGAAGAGTTCATTTCAAGTGCTGGCTAATAGTATATGTGATAAAATGGTGTAGCAGATCATATGATGGACATTTTATATTCGCAATAACACCCGGAAGACTTTTGCACCAAGACCAAGTCCAAGTCCAATCCAGCCCAGCCCACAAATCCTGCATTGCATTTCCAGATGATCTGTTGATGTTCGTTTCTTTAGTCAACAAAAACACAACTCTTTTTAATCTGGCATTTATAGCATAATAAAGTTAATAGCAAAATAATACGAAGTTATTTGTGTAACGTGTGGATAATACCACGAGGAAATATTTTTTATGTAAATCTTGATAAATTAAAATTCGCTGTCAGTTTGGGGTCACGATCAAGCATCAAGGAATACTTTTATGCACGCAAGTTCATTTACTCGGTTTTTACATGCAAAACGGTTTCCTTGTCAGAAATAAATGTTGACGCTGGAAAATTTTGCTTTAAAAACTTGTAAAAAGTTTAACGTTGGATTATTTTGTTGACCCATATTTTATTGTTCTTGCGCAAGACCTTGTGTGCTGTACTGTAGCTACTTTGTTGATAAAGTGTGATTGTAGTATCGTGCAGTAAATAGCTCGCTAGCAATCCTTTCTATGAAAATTGGGCAAAGTGACAAGAGGGTGTGTACATGGCTGGATTCTAATTGGTTGTTGCTCCACACGTTTTTGAAATAAATGTAAACTTGTATGACCCCTAAGAATACAGGAGCCTTTCCCAAATTTCGTCGCAGACGTGCTAAAAATAAAATTAAGTAAGGTTTGAGTTTGAATGCATTTTAACTTATCTTGAACTACATTTGACTGGTTTGGAGGTGCATTTTCTGGTAAATGCCGGTTTTAAGGAAACGAAATATTGATTCATTAGTGGTAGAAAATAAAAGATTCTGGAAATACCCTTCCACGACCACACCCAGTACACACATTTAAAATAGTACTTCTTCGTTACAATCTCTTTTTTATAATCTTCAGTAAAATCCAGTATTAAGATTATGAAACCAGAACATAAATGTGTCTGGTTAATTTAATTTGGAAAATCCCGACAGACCCTATGGCGCGGCGGCTCCATTAGTCCATTAGTAAATAAATATTACTTTTAGATTTTTAAATTTTGTCTGGTACTGGACACAAGTGGTTTTTAAAAATGGAATTTGGAACTCTGGACTCGTATAAAATATACGAGTTCATCGTATTAATATGTACATAGCGTTATTCAAGGGTAAACTGCATTTCGTCAGTTTTCTTGCCTACGCTCATATTGGATTCGATTGATGTCAATTAAGATGAATTGTGGTGTACAGTAATACAGTACTAGACTAATACTAAAGCTATAGTCAGACTTTGAATGGATACATCTTAAGTTAATCTGGTATAAATGGTATAACAGAATCAAAGTACACAGTACAATATTACAAGGTACGCTGACGTCCTGGTTTAAAATTCCAATCACGATTAATCTCATATACAGGGCGTTCAATAGCTCTACGAGTATGGAGTAACTGAAATTCATTTAAAACAAAAAAGCTGCCCATAAAGTACTATTTCAAGATTTTTTAATCAGACCGCATCACAGCCGCATTTTGGCTTACAGAAATTAAAGTAATACGAAATGGTAAAACTTCAACTAAAAAGCACAAAGTACAGAAATGACGCATTATTTACCGTGTACTTTACAAGAAGCAAAATATATGTGCAGCATCATTAAATGAGAAGAAATGTTCGTATTGCCTGCCAGTGCTGATATTGACTATTAAATACATATAATCTTAAACTGAATATAACTACCTACTATTACACACTACACACTCCCAAGAATCCATAAGGCGTCAATCGTTAATTCTTAAACGTCTAACCCAAACAACAACTCAATACTCAAGGCAGACCAGACCAGACCCACTATTTCAAGATATCCACAGCACTAGCACTAGCACTGGATACAAAAACGACACGGTTTTCTGAACATCTATTCAGTCACTTGGACAAACTCAACCTGTTCACAGTTTACAAAACTATTTAAACAGTTTACTACAAACTATACATACATTTCAAGAACAAGACAAAACCAGTGTTGTAAAATTATTGAAAGTGTGCCAAATCATATCGAGCTTTTTTAAGGCGACAGAGTAAAACTACGATTCCCACGAACTTATTTGGAGAACGAGAACCACATTGTCTGAAATCTAACTCGTAAGTAAAAAGATAAATTAAAGGAGAGATTACTAAAGAATTCTTCATGACCATTACGATCAAATCTGGGCATTTTCATACTGGTATCCCGCATATCTTATAAGGCATGGCATGGCTGTAAAACAGAGAAGCTGGGATGCGTAATGTTTCCCGAGTGGTATTAGTGTCGATGTGACACTGTGACATATTAACTGATCTTTTACCAAAGGCAGTGAATAATTACTCATAATTTGGCTATATGCCTTGTATGTGAACATGCAGATAGGATATTATTCGAATTTTTCAAATGCATTCCAAAAGAAGAAAAATGGTAAACATTTCTGACTCGCAAAATACAAAACCTTTCCCAGGAAGTCTAATAAGAAATTTTTCTTTGAATGCTCATTTTTCTATCTAACCAATTTCTTTGATAGTCGATCGGAATTCTCATTCATTAGAAAACTCTTATGCATGCTGTTTTGCGGAATGGAAAGTTATTAAAAATTCCACTAAATTTCCAAATTCCTGTTAAATCTCGTCATTTTGATCCAACTTGACTTTTAACCTTTCGATTACTCACTCAGCAGATCTCTTCTCAATGAATTCAAAGAAATAAAAAGCTTATGAATAAGAGTGAGATAAAGTGAAAAGAAAAAATTAGAGTTCAAGGGATCAAAGTCGAGGTTCTAAATGCCTCAAGGAATAGAATCAGCATTAATTGACACGAGCAAGTGGTTTAGAGGTGATTACACGTAACCAGGTCCAAAGTACAAGACCTTCTATGAATCCTGTCGGTTTGGAAGTCTGGCTAGTGGATTCTGGACTGTCTGGAATCTGGAGGTTCATAGCTACACATTAAGTAAAAGCCAGATCGAACTGGTATTTTGATAAGCCTTCTCTCATCCTCCAGATTATTTAACTGTAAAAATATTCGTGTCCTATTTGCAAATAATTTATTACCGACCCATTTAACACTATCAAAATTAACTAAAATTAACTATCAAGGGGTGGAATGGCAGATATTATTCCAGCGTTCAGAAGGTCAAACTGTTAATTATCCCTGCCATTACGAAAAATTGCAAAGGTGCAAGCGTGCAAGGTGCAACTCATTAGCCTTGAAAACACAGATATGCAATACGGTAAGGTAATTACAGCAACAAATGACTGTTAACGTGGTGTAAACATTTTGAGAACACACATTATTGGATGGACGTCCTATAGCTCAGTTCTTCCTTTATAGTCCTTCAGCTCAAGTGGTTTCTTAGGTTAAATGGTCTCTCAGTTTAGGCGGTCTCTTATCTCAGGTGCATTCTTATTGTATCTCAAGTGAATTGTTGTTTAGCGGTTAAAGAGTTAAGATACTCTTGATAGAAAATCAAGTGAAAGTACTAAAATAACACAGTCCGATACCAAATCATGGAAGCATTTTTCTTGGGACGCTATATTATTGTGCGTTGTTGGTCTGATACTAAGGATTGCATTAGCATTATAAATTCTTTCACGCGTGCAACATTTTATTAGTCATCCACATAAATAACTCATTCAAACTTCAAGGTTGCAAATTCTCTTTTGCTTCATTGCATTGGAACTACATAAAATTAAACTGGATATCCAAATCCAAATCCTACCTGATCTTTACACTTATGGTGTGGCAACTTTTAATTTCAATATTGACTAACTGCAATATGTTCTCTCATTACTGTATAGAGCCTGCATTGCATACAGCAGATGCATTTGTTTTTGAAGGGATGCGTATAGTATTCCATTGCCAAATTGTTCTAAAAATACATTTTATGACTATTGTCTGTTCAATGCTCAAACACCGTTCTCAACAACTTCCTTGAGAAAATGCGTAGCGTTTGCAAAACTGGGTCACTTTTCTGTTCTATTTTATTACACCCGTGGACCAATGTCGTACCGGGTAATCATTCCACGCGCCGCAGTTTTTTTCAACATTCCTACTCACAAATTGTAAACTCTTCTGTGAATTTGTTATGTATTTGCGCACTTGCATTACAATAATGAACATCATTCGAATTTGCGTGTACTATTCATGTTAAGCTAAAACTGGTACGATTTGATCAGTCAAATTGGAAATTTGTTTCACAAGATCCCCAAAAGTCGGATAGATTAAACAAATTACCCAGTGCCCAGACTGTTTCCGAGTTTTGCATATGAATACTGTCCCTTGTAAATTCGTACTGCGTATGTGCAATAATAAAATTAAGGAAAACAACGAAAGTCATAAAAGTTTAGCGTTACTACGCCATGTGCTCTGTCTAGGACAGGATCATCTCTCATAATCTCATCTCTGCTTGCACGCGTCTTGGGATGACCCTCTAACAAGATTGAAGGACATGGGACATGTCAAATATGCCCAATGTAAAAATATACTGTGAAAAAATGTTGTGCTGCGGAATTACACTTACATTATGCGATTGCGGTTACGGTTAGATTCATCAGTAAAAGTGTGTCAGTCAACAACATACTACAACTACGTTTAAAGAGTAACAGAATTATGCAGTAGCCGTAGCCAGGCAGCTCCGAAGGCGAAAGGGTGTTAATTTTAATTTATCTCCAGATAAAGTTTAAATAGTCAGGGTGGAGCTAGAAAAGGCCATAATCAGCGACACTCACACCAGGCAGGCAACCTCAAAATAATGCACCATTCAGTTCTGACCAGTTAGCATATTTTCTAACGTTAGAAGTTATAAATATTAGTTACAGGTAAAGTTCATTATTGATATTATAGTATGGACATATCGATATATCGTTTATTGCCCTCTAATAATTGTATTATCTTGTTATAAATATATGTAGTCAACTCCAAAGTCAAACTAACGCTCTATTACTGTTTTTATTACAGAGACCTGACTCAAGGTGAAACAGACAAAGGTCAACGCTTACGTGCCGTGCCGTTCATCTGTCGACATTTTTTCGCTGCATATTAAAATCTTCATTTTTAAAACAATCTGTGGTGCTACAACCACAAGATCACAAACGAGCTAACACCTGAGGAGCCAAACCAGAGCTTAATTCCAGATCCAGATTTCACCAATACTACAAAGGTAAGCGTGAGCTACAATTTCAGCCATTTTACTAATTAACCTCAAGTAATCCGTCAGTCGACTGGAAAAGGGAACTTCGGATAATAGATGGAATTACCAAATAAATATAATAATTTTTTTCGTTTTTTGGTTAACAGGAAAATTTCCCAGAATGCATTCACTGTCCAGTTCATACTCCAGCACCCCAAGGAGGAAGTCCTTCGGAAGAATCCCACGCTCCCACAAATCCAGTACACGAATGAATCAAGTTGAACTCCAAGGAGAAGCTTACCTTTGCTTTTCAGAAGACCTTTCATGGTTTCAAGGAAATGTCAGTACGAATGATGAGTCAAATTATAGCATTTATGGTGTAAAATGCGGAGCTTCAGGTTCAACAATAATCCCACATTCTATCCCAGACTCTATTCCTTGTACACCACAAGAGTCTGATGATGAAGAGAGTGATGGGTTGGGTCGAAATAATTCAGAGGTCAAACAATTAGGGTCCGGATTTCATTACAAGGCTACACTGACGGATCATTTCACAGGGCTCAGTCATACCCTTCCTATCATTGCCCTTCGCTCCCAACCATATGAACTCAGAAATGAAAGCCTTTTTGACTCCCTTGAAGGTCAAGTTGAGTTCAAAGTCATGAATGTGTTCAAAGGGCAAAAGGCTGACATGGTCATTCAACACTACCTGGGCTCACCCTCTCTCTTAGGCCAAGGGTGTCTTGTTTACTCTGGACTCATGGATATTGACTTTAGTGAGGTTGTAGACTATGGGAAAAGCTGGAGTTTGTAAATAAATACATAATACAAAATATCCAGCTTTATTTTTATTTTGTCCTAAGCTTATTTTTGTCCAATAACCCAAAAAATGTTCAGGCAGACTGAAACCTCTTAACTGTTCTATTTTGGTACATTTTAAATAAGGTGTGACCTGTGTGTGCGACATGTGCATATATGGGATGAAAAATGGTAAAATTAAGTTACCTCGAATTTAAAAATAATTATTGTACGAGTATGGATAGAATTTACAATTTGATGACATTTTCTATTTTTGTGATATAAAATGGAAATTCACGATTTTTGATTTATTGGGATTAAGATAAGATGGCAGGTTACCACCTTCTTTTTTGTAGGAGTAGCAAAGGGGGATTTTTGTAAAGTATTATAAGCCGCTCTAAGCAGCTGACCTTTGAATTTTGAAATCGATTTCGAAAATCGATAATTGATTGACTGAGGTCAATTTGCAATTGAAAGTGCGTTTAATACTTTAAGACTAATTAAATAATTAAGGTAATTAATTTACAAACCAATACGTGTTTGATTTTCTTAGTAATTAATGTAATGTAAGGATTGAAATGAATTACAAATAAATTCATCATTTCTATAACAAATAAAATATTTTTGTATTTATTTGAAACTGTTCATCAAAATGCAGTTCATTGTCTTATACGCAATGGCTTATCCGATATTTACAATAAGGACAAGGCAAATCTCTATCTTCGACTAGATGACATGCGATAGGATAAGAAAAAAAAATCTAAATTCTATGTATTAATATTTTATTTACGAATTATAAGACTTGCATATTTTCGATCATACTATTATAATTTTCCTACTGTGCATTATGTTCGGTCAATAAGGTCAGCCTTTTTTCTCAGCTCCGGGCGTTGAGCTTGGGTTTGAAGTAGATTTTCTGAAAACAAGACCAACCTCATTTTAAAGGAGTTGAATCGGATTTTTTCTTATCATCTTAGTTGTCATCTATTGCTTTCTGAAATAAATATTTGTGCGTAAATAAAATGATAAAACGACTACAGCGCCTGCATTCATAAAATTATCCATTTTCAAAGTGAGACGTAAGTTTTGTAATGTATTTTGCGAGGTATGCACAAACCATCGTCATGCAATCATTTTTAAGTGAAATATAAAACAACTCCCTAATTATTAGTAGAGTTGGTCCTGGTCCAATTAAAATGGCTTGGGTAAATTATATATGCAAGAAAATGTCAACTTACTCTTTTGTTGGAGTGTTGAACTGAGGAGACATATTTTTCTCGAATATGGACTTAGGAACGAACCTGTAGTGGAACAAGTAAAAAAAAATCTTTAATGCAAAACCTATGAATAACGCCACGTAAAGTGTTATTAAACAGAAATTTTGATTAGATAAGATTGATTGGCCAACAAAATTATTTCATAATTACTTTTTCTCGCTGAGTGTTTGCGTCAAAGTTGTTTGATTTGAATTTGTTGATAATTCTGTGAGTCGTCTTTCTTCTCTTTGTTCTTCAATGCTCGGTTTAGAAGGGGTATACTTGTCACTCAAAATATTTTCAAGGTTATAACCAATCACTCCTACAACGGCGGCCACGGGTAACATAATGAATGGAGCATATGTTCTTGCAAACACCCAAATGAATGGAAGCATTTTATAAAAACTCCTCCGTCCTCCGTGAGTGTCTGGTCTTGTTTTCTAAGATTTTCAAAAATATGTTGTTAGATTTACCATGCATGCTTCTTACATTATCAACAAAAAATCTAAGTAACACGACATTGAAAATTAAGGGACCATGGGAAGAGATAAGACAGACTTAATTCCAAAATTATTGAATGACAAATATTTCAGGACAAAATCTCCTACATTCGTAACTTGCTATAATGGATAGTATGTAGTTTCCATTTGTTGAAATAACGGAAACTTTAGAAATATGAACTTACAATATATTGTAATTCGTTACTTCTGGCATTCTGGCTAGTGAATAGAACATTCTGAAGTTTTAGACAATTTTATTATTATTATATATCTTATTTAACACAACAGGATAGAAAGCAACGTGGTCTTGCCATTAAAGGGATGTCTGGCAAAGGATTACCGTTTAACCAAACTAAAATTACAACATACTCCCGATGTAACTCACCGGTTGCCGGTATTGTTCTGGTTTCGAAATCCTCGAACCATTATGTCGTAATAAAAATCCTAAAAGGCCCTGAATTTATAATGAATTACTAATTACTACCTCCACATTTTAAACAGAATGTTCAGTTTTCAGCCCTACTCTCAAAATTAACATATACATAAACTTCATGCCTTGTATAATTTTTCCTTAAAAATAGTTTTCTGCAAGCACACAAAGTTCTGGGAAAGTTCGGGATTTAACAAAATTCAGGATTTTTACTTAACTCAATAAAATTATTAATAGAATTATTACCTCTTGAGCCGACTTTGACCTCTGACCTCGGGTTTTCCAACTGAAAGGTTTATTTGTTCGTATTTTTGAAAAAAAAATCAAATTAAATTAAATTAATGAAAATTTTGACTGAATTGCATTATTTTCCGGTTGACTTTGAATTGATTTGAATTTGGCGCTCTTGGGCTCTTCGGCGCCACCGCCAATTTCAAAACACCAAAGACCTTGTTCAGTCGTCTGAAAAAAGTTCCTCGGGAAATTCTGAATTGAATTTTTTGAAATTATGAAAACTTTACAATAAGAAATTCAATTTGTCCTCACAATTCACTAATCATTCACTGATTTTGTCTGACACATCAGCGATCCTACGAATTTAACACCTGGAGGTACAGCAATTATTCTAAATTCAAACGTAAGTGCCAATTAATTTATTATTTTGTACATTTGTACATACATTTTGTGTTTTATCATTTATTTTGCCCAGCAATTCTTGATTAAGCTCAATCAGCACTGATCATTTATCAGTGGGTGTGTCAACAATTGAAATTTACAGTAAAGTTACAGATCGGACACATTTTTGGAGGCGTTGTCATTTGTGCATTTAGTGGGCGTACCCGTATACTTCCCGTCCCAAACGAAACGTTCTTTTTTTAAAATACTGTCAACTGTAAAAAAACTAAAAAATGAATAGTTATTCTTGATTACCATTCAAAAGGCGCATTTGTATTAATCGATGGGGTAAATCGCTGCGCCATGTTTTGTTAAAAATTAATTAAGTGCTAAATTCCTCTCGGCCGGCGGAAAGGTGGATCAGATCCACAATGCTAGAATCAGATTTTAAAATATAATCCCTAATTTGTATTCAATATTGAATTTTCTTTTCTATTCTTTCTCAAACAGATGTACGGACACACGGGTCGTGAAGACTCTTCTAGGTCAACCCGGGCCACTCGGCGAGGTGGAAATGCATCGGTTTCCCAACAATCAAATGCTTCAAGAAATCGAAGTGAGAGTCAAAGTAGTGATTCTGATCGACCAACTGCTCCAAGACAATCTCGTCGAGAAAATTCCCCACAACCAGGACCATCAGGATTAATGCGTACTGCAAATCGTAGGATTCAAAAGAATCTTGCCGAATTGAATTTGTCTGAGTCATCAGATGAAGATGACAGTGGATCATCTGGAAATGCGGCAGTGCCAATGGACATGGACATGGACTTGAATAATGATTTGGATGATAATTACAATATTGGTGACCAAGAGGAAAATATGATTGGAGCAAATACTTTTCAGTTTAATGCGGACACTCCTCTAGCAGAATTTGGAGATGCAATCACAGCTGGGATATTTGAGAAAGGGAAGGGAAATACTCGTGCATCAAAATTTATATTCAGTGCAGCACAAATGCCTAAAACTAAAGCAGAGTTACGTCGGGAGTACAGTACTTTGATTGAAAAATGTCAAGGTTAGTTCAAAATAAAATAATTTGAATAATTTACGTATTAATTAATGCACACGGGCTGTAAACTGAAATATTTTTTTGATATTTTAGGTTTTGAGGATAATGATCCAGATTTCAACTTGAAAGAATTATTGAATGAAAATATTATCAAGGGAAATCAACTCTTCAAAGTAATTGGAGGTAAGTGAAAATTCATTCGAATACGATTGACTGAATTAATACGCATACTTGTTATTCTTTTACATAATAATCTAACATTTTGATGGACGAATTGTAATGTAATGTTCTTACATTTTATTTTTAATTCAAATTAAGGTGGGCCTGGTGATATGTACATGGCATTTTTGCACACTAAAATGTGTTCCGGGATGCTGAAACACACAATGGATATGATTGGAAATTCTTCATCTGTGTTCAAAAAGGATTTATTCATTGAGGGAGTGGTAAGTTTTTCTTGTTACATTTCTTTGTTAAATATCTATGTGTTTGTATGAATTAAATTGTGGTGGTCTAGAAATTAAAGTAGGGTTCATAAATTATTACTTACCCATTTGTACAACTTTTTCTAGAAAAACTGGAGTTTCCAAGGACAAGCAGATGTTCAGAGATATAACCCGAAGTATGCCGTGGCTGCTATTTCTATGGTTGCTTCTGAATGTTGTACAGCAATGCCTCATATGGTTGCAATGGTTGGTGCCTGTAATCGGGATCGAATAACCGCACCTCCTAAACAGAAAAAACCAAGAGCACCTCCAAAGAGGAAAATATTTGATACAAATTCTGCACTGGCCACTCAACATGAAGAGATCAATTCTGCTGTGAATAAAAATGCAGAACCTGAAAAGACAAGAGCTGAAGCAGTTGCACAAGAAATATCATCAATTCTTAAGAAAAAGTACAAGGAATCCAGTCGCCCAACTCCGTTGTTAGAATTTACAATGTCCAAAAATTCTCTAGCAGACACTGTCGAACATCTTTTCTACGTAGGTTTTCTCATTCGTGATGGATTAGCTTCCTTATCACAACAACGTGAGTGATTTTTATTGATTTATTATTTTTAAGCGATGACGTGTTTGGTTAAATGTTTAATATTTTTTTTGTCTGGGATTAGGTCGTGTGAGCAAAAAATCCTTAGCCAATTTAGTGATTAAACCAGCTGAGCCACCTCAAAAGAAAACGACTGATCCAAGTAAAACCGCAGGAGGAAGTCAAAAGCAAGCGGACGACGGTAGTCGATATCAATACATTCTGTCATTTTCACCAAAGCAGTGGAAGGTATCTTTCTTGACTACTAACAATTAAATAAATTATCTTATTCGGTTCTTAATATTAATATTAATTTTATATTAAATTCAGACCTTGTCCCATGCGTCTCGTGGCGAAGATATGCTCAAAATCTCTAAACCGAAACCAAAACCAACAAAATCGAAGTAGACGTATTCGCTCACTCACCACTTTGGATAGAATTTGATTTACTTCTACCTGCCCTGCCTTTAGTATTCCACAATATTATTTATCAGAGTTTGTCATGTTAATTCATGAGAGTTAAAATACATAGATTGAATACAGATACAGAATTTCCTACTATTTCATATAAGACGTGTACTAAACTTCGCATACTAAAATGGGTATTATAAATAGTTCAGCTCAGGGCTCGGCTGGTTACTTATATCCTGATTACGTGGCTGGAAAATCTGTCCGAACACACGAACCAGGTTCGGAGAAGAAAATTTTGTTCAACATTACGGATACGGGGAGAAGGTTTTCCGAAGTGTTTCCTCCCCATTCCCGTAATGCTTAAGAATTCGGAGAAGATTTTCTTCGGTAGGCAGATTTTCCAGGCACTGATTACCTTTCAGATATACAGTTTTAGTTTGTAGACCAAGGTTAGATTAAGGTTATAACATAATTTACTAATTTGAATGATTGTAATTAATTTGATGAACTCCTGGCAATTTGTTTGTGTCGAATCTTGGAATTACGGATTTTCAGTCACAGCAGATGTTTATCTGTCGGGTTGGTACAAATTTCATTTTCTAATTTTGTAGCCTAATAAAATGCAGAACTAAAATAGTACTTTAATCAACAGTTTTAATTATCTCGTGTAGTGCTCGCGTTCATTTGTGCCCATTGACGTTGGTTGACAATGACAATTCAATTAACGTAACAAACTGTTGCATTTATTCATTGCTCCAGACATTTTGATTAACATTTGATTGTACAGACTTTTCTAGCTTAGATTGCAAATGCACTCCACGCAATAAGACACTTCAGATAGATTGCACACATTTACATTGCATAATATTATACAAAAGGAAGTCACTTTGATATTAATTCCTAACCTAATTATTTCATATTAATAAATTGTGATAGTTAGGTATTTTGAGAAAATGTCGCTTGCGGTGATCAATACACGACAATACTCTAACTCTAACTGCCCGTATAAATTTTACCCTTGAACCGAAAAATGATATCACAATTTGTGTGCTTTGGATAACTTTTAGTAGGTTCAGCTGAATCAAGTATCGGTGAATGTCGAGCAAACTTGCAATAAGTTGAGACAGGATTTTTTGATCGCATCTCAATCCAACGGGATTCAATTCCACCTAAATTTAAAAAAAAACTGTTTTACTAGCGTTTTTATTCCATGTGTGTATTCGGGGGAAAATATTTTACCTCTTGCAACTTCACAAATAATTTCTGGTTCTTGTAATGTTTTGTGAACGGCACAGCATATGTTCAGATCTTCCACAAAGACATCCATTTTTGCATCATTTATTTTCTCAATTTCAAGAGACCCGTATACGTACTGCTTTCGTGGTTTTATCCCTTCATTTCCATACCAAATCTGCAGATTGTCAAAACTTACGATAACTTCCTTTTCCTTCTGATTTCCTTCTAACGGGTGTTTTCCATCCTCGTAAGTTTGTGAGTTGAACAAGAATTTCCTGTGCAATTGTATAGTACAAAAAAATTGGAATTATATATTGTAACACAAAATTCAGAGGACCCGTTTTAATTAACTATTCGGAATTCAGTCGAAGTGTAGTAAAATTAAATTACCATTTAATTGTGGGGTCATTTGTTGTGAAAACCGGTGATTCATAAATCTTGTGCTTTTGTGAAGGCGGAAGTGGTTCACAAAGTGTTTTAAGCCCATTCGGTATAACCCAATCTAAACTAACTTCTTTGTAAACCTAAAAAAATTAAAAGAAACACATTTTACGTGCACACTGGGCCACTCGTATACAATTTGAGAAAATCAAGTTAATTAGGACTAGAGGTGCGAACGGGCCGGACATGTCCGGCCCGGCCCGTATTTCGGACGGGCCGGGCCGAAAAAAAGGTAAAATTTTTCGGGCCGGATCGGGCCGGGCTTCAAAATTTTCGGGCCGGATCGGGCCGGGCCGAAAAAATGTTAAAAATTTTCGGATCGGATCGGGCCGGGCTTCTAAATATACGGGCCGGATCGGACCGGCCTTAGGAATTAACGGGCCGGCCCGAAACAATATTTGAGTAAATGTATAGTTTGCGCTATAAATACTCTTTTTCGGAAGTGTCGGGCCAAAAATAAGTTTAAAATTTTCGGACCGGATCGGGCCGGGCTGAAAAATTTTCGGGCCGGGCCGAGAAAATATTAAAAAAATTCGGATCGGATCTGGCCGGGCTTCAAAATTTTCGGGCCGGGCCGAAAAAATGTTAAAAATTTTCGGATCGGATCGGGCCGGGCTTAAAAAATTTCGGGCCGGATCGGGCCGGGCCGGATAAAGTCGGCCCGTTCACACCTCTAATTAGGACTTACAGATATTAAAGGAACTGTCACGCTTTGTTGCATTCCTGCTGCCATCAGTATCGTATTATTCGTATCGTAATCGTAACCCACAGATTACAATTACACAATTTCAAAATTTCAGCAAAAAATAAAAGAAACTTTCATAACCTTGTCTCATAAAAAACTAAAGAAATTCTAGAAAATGATCATGGATCGTTCATGCACACAAAGGCAAAGGCTTTCATAGAATTATTTATTGCATAACGCACTAACAAAAATTGTAACATTATATTTCATATGTGGGATATAAACGAACACTACTAGGCTAGGGTTACATTCATGCGTTCAATACTAATCTGTTTATTGACGTTATCTCAAAAAGTAGACCTTATAAGTGATAAAGTACTGTTTGTTTCACAATTTTGCAACAAAAATCGATATTTGATAATCTCAATATGAACTATAATGAGCTATGTCGTTCACTAAAAATTATTCAAATTTTAGGTGTTATTTATTGCCTTTCCAATTCCAACTTGTGTGCACTTGAAAGACGCAATATTTATAGTGCGTATATTTGTGAAATTCTTGAGGTCGGTCGGAGTATGTAATGTGCTGAATCCTTAGCCACACTTTATTTACTATATCCCGCCTGATATCCGAAAATAAACCACAAAAATTCGGGTTTTTTTTTGGATAGTACCCGAATATTTCTTATCCGAATTCTATGTCATATTTCTCCCGATTACTTCGACCTATAGTGTATCTGCAAGTGCAAAGTGTACACTGCATAAGTGTCATGCCATGCCATACGAATCGCGTGCCGTACTCATAGATGTTTCATTAACACATTACACATTATGGAATAAAAAACTATTGATTGTCCTTGCCCTTTATATTTTGTGACTAATGTTTGAACAATAAATTCCGTTTACATATACACAGGTATGACATGACAATGCATGTTTTAGAGCAATTATCTTCTTTTAATATCTCTAGAATGTAATGCATTTTTAGATCTTCGTGTTGCTGCAACTTCCCCAGTCATGGTGAATATGGAATATTTTATGCGATCCTATATTCCTGTCTTCGGCTCGTTCTTTTCATGGGTGTTAATTTTGCTGACTTTGCAATACAACTCAGATAGAATAGAAGGGAGAGGAAACTCCTGTCACAGATCTAGCTGGTACTCATATAGCCACATTCGCCACGTTTGAACAAATTCTAATAAGTTTTTATCGTTAGCTTTGTCGTCATGAATGATTTCAACTCTTCTCAAGCCGAGCTGATTTTCATTAGGCTTATATGCTAGTTTCTACTTCTGCTATAATAAAAGTCCCATTTGTGTTTGTTGCGTTCCACCTTAAAAACACGTTCACGTTACACCTTAATTTCTTCTTCGTGTAACAAAAATGGACCAAAGATATTATCATACGTAGAATCCTACGAAAAACGGAAATGTACTAACAAGGGAACCACGCGAACTGCCTACGAGGACCTTGGTACGCCATATTTTTTTTCGGGTGCACTGGCATGCCCTGAG
>JAQIXO010000012.1:0-82512 GCA_034700305.1 Protaphorura armata
CAAGCCCAGCAAGCTGGTGCAAGTAAACCACGTTATTCCCAATATCAGGTCAACCTAATCTACTATAATTCAAAAAAATGGATTCTTAACTAAGGCAAAACTCAATTTAGTTACACAAAGAGTAAAATGAATAGTGGACATAAATTACATAATGGCTGATCAGTATTACACTATGTATGAAGTAGGGTGGAGCGAGGAATAGTATTAGTGTAGAGGAGAGGGTATAGGTAATTTATTTTGAAATGTTGTATTCATTCATTTTTAGGTTATGCGTAAAGTTTTTGTGGACTTGGATTGGCTTCGAAAAAGAGAAAAATTCGTTGGATCGTCCAAACTTCATGTTGCAATTGGATCCCTAAGAATAAATCGATTAGGACGACTTCTTCCGATTTCAGTCAACAAATTAGAAGATTCATGTTCGGACGACGAAAATGATTTGCCTTCCAGTATTCTCGTTCCAAATGGATACAAATGTTCAAGATTATTTTGGTCAGAAGAAAGTCCATCCAGTAAAATTACACTTTCCATTACAGCCTCACTCCCGAATAATTGGTACGATTTGAAGAGGCACAAGTACAAACACAATGTTCATATTGTGATTGACCATTCAAAACCACCGAGTTCAATTCAAAGGAAATTGGATGATATCGTAATGTTTCATGAATGGGTTGATTCAACTCCTATTTATGTGGATGAACGTAAGAGGGAATGGTTACCACCTTGTACTCTCGAGTTTTCCGTGAGTAGCGATGAAGAAGAAACTACATTAGAAGATGCTGAAGTTCAAACTAGTTTTGGAACATTGTCTCTTATTGATAAAACTCGAACAGAATCACTTCTTGACGACCCCAGCCCAGTCGACATTTTTCGAGATGATGCAAATTTCTTTAATGATTATTTGACTCCGGATGCTATGGCACATTTACATTCTTGTGTAGAGGATTTGATTGGGGATGAATGGCCTGAATTAGACACCGAAACTTGTGATGATTATGGAGCAAAGAAATCACAGAATTTCTTCCAACCCAAGGAATTAATTATAGATTATCGTTTAGAATCTACGAACAGTCTACGAATGTTTCGAATTCCGCAAGGGGATGGAGCTTACGATGAAAGTTCTGATGAATCCAGTAGTGGAGATGAGAGCGGAAGCAACAGCACGTCATCATCAACAAACACGAGCACATCGGATGAAGAAGAAGACACGAACCCGTCAACACCAGTATCCACCAAAAATAGATTAAGGGGAAATAATTCTAATTCCAACAATCAACCTCGAAAATATACTCGAAAGACAGAGGCGAACAAGAATACACCTAAACGAATGTTAAGGAGCAGAGAAAAATTACCAAAATTGGAAGAAACAAAAGAAGAATTCAAATGCACAGTGTGCAAGAAAACATTCCTTTCTGAAGGATCATTGAATCGGCATTCACGTTGGTGTAAACCAAAAGCAAAACCTCGCGCCAAGTCGAATTCTAGACGAAATTCAATACAAAAGGGGACTGATGAAGAAACCACACCTAAAATTCCGAAGAAAAGAGGAAGACCACCGAAGAAAATAGCCGAGGATGTCAAATCTGAAAATGAAGCAGGAAGTTCTGCGTCTGCAAATCAGAAAACAGAAAGGAAGTCAAATAAGAAAGCAATTCCCAGTGCTTCAATGCCTACCGAAACGAAAATTACATCAAATTCGATAACTACGTCAAAAGTGAAAATCACATTGCCTGAAAACTCTGAGGATATGGAAAATACAAAAATCTCAATGACAATACCACATCCCCAAAAGCCAAGTACCCCAGCTATCCCTAAACAATCCGAATATGAGAGACAACAATTAGATGGAACAAATTCTGGGAATGAGCGTGTGAGTTGCACAAAGTGTAAAAATGTCTATAGAACTGTTGAAAGTCTGAATAAACACATGCTGTCATGCTACACGTTGAGCACAAGTGATGAAGATGAAGACGAAGCAGATCATGATAATCCAAACCCCCCTGCAAATAAGTCTTTACCACCAATTCAGATACCCGAATCTGAAGCTAAGGAAGAGGAAGATTCTGAGTCCGAGGAGACTTCAGAGGAAATGGAAGAAAATAAAACTTCACCATTACAAGTTTCCCAAGATCAGGGTGTCACTGGTGCGCAGGAGAAGAATGGAACTGTCAATTCACTGTCACCAAAACTTAACTCATCTTCATTGCAAGGAGTTTCTTTGCCCAATCTTGGGTTATACAATAACAGTGATGTGTCAATTCTGCCTCTCAGCAGCAGTTCTGTTTCCGAATCTGGTAGTGTAAAGCAAGAACGTCTTAAAATTCCACAGGGTATTACTACGACCGCAGTGTTACCTGCAACGATTACCACAACCCCAATTCCACTTCAAAAATTGTCTCCGAAAGGCATACAACAAACGAGTCGTTCCAGTCCAGTTTCCACATATTCCCCCTACATGTATCAGCAAAATTTAACTCCTGAGACCTCCATGTTTATCAGAACGGGCGTCCCTGCGAATATGGCTGGCGGAGTCAGAGTTTCCTCACGGGAGCATACTCCAACAAGTTATCCATCTCCGGGTTCCACCTTTACAAATAGCAATGTTACAATGTTAACGAAAACTTCCCCACCATCGCACGACGGACAAGCATTACATCAGCCCGAAATTTCTAACCAAGGACAGTCTCAGAGAGAAGGACAGCAAAAACTGCAAAGTATTTTGACTCAGTTTCAAAACAACAAGGACTACACTATTCAAATCAGAGGACAACCGGAAATTGACCACCCGGTACAAAATAATTCCCCTGTGGTTCAACCAGTACCATTTAACAAGTCAGTCTTAGATGTCACAGCGCTGAATGCACAGAGTGGTACTCCTCAAACGGAATCTCAACCGCCAATGAATTTTCCTCTGAATATGGCCCATCCAGGTGCCCAACCCCAAGTACAGACACATGGATTTAGTACAGATTTGGGAGGTCATGGCATCGGTCCAACTCCGAGCCCAATTCATCAACAGCAGTTGTATAACTCTGCTTTGATGCATGGACTAGGACAAATCCCAAATCCGCATCAACAGCAACTATTAAACCCCGAATTAAATCGGGCCCAGCAGCAAGACCCTCAGTCACAAACCGGGCGAGCACCATGGGCTCCGGAATTTCCAAATCACCCTCATCAAGTAAACGGTGTGGGCGTTGACCGTTTAAATCCCCACTTTCATCTTAATTCGGCGGACAGTATCTCACAAATTCCTCAACATTCTCACCCTGCTCAACTGCAACCACCTATGCAAACTGTGGCAATGCAGGATTCGAATGGACAAATCATAAGTTTTCAGATTCCATACACACCACATCCTCAACAACAAAATCCTTATTATCAATACGCTCCAAACCAATTAAACGTACAAAATTACCACCAATTACAACAGCAACAACTTCAATATCAGATTCAGCAACAACAACAGCAACAACTTGCTGCCGCCTTGTTTCAGCAACAACAACAACACCAACTACAACAGCAACAACAGTTACAACAACAGCAGCAACAACAACAGTTACAGCAGCAACAGCAACAGCAACAACAACATTTACACCAACATCAACAACATTTACAGCAACAGCAACAAACCGCAGGAGGCAGCTACTTCAACCCACCACCGCCGTACAGCGTACCAGTTCCCCGCTCTGACCTAAATCCAAACCCAGAAAATGTATATTATCCACAAGGTATTTCAGCTGCTCAACAACAACCTCAGCAACAGCCACAACAACAATCCTCACAAGGCATGCCTGGTGAAAACGTTTCTTATATTCTTGTTCAACATGGTGATACAATTTCTACGGTTCCTGTGCCTTCGAACCCACAAACAGGACCGGGCTTACCTCCAGCTCCAACTCCATCCGCACTTGAGAAACAACCACCTTTGCAAAGTCCACAAGCTTCGATGCTACCGAGTTTAATGAATACTCCTCCCCCATCTCAGATTCAGGTACACCAGCAACAGCAACCCCACGTTCAATGCACGAAAGCCAGTACAGAACAAGTGGTTGGCTCCACCCCGCAAGCAAGTACAATTGTACCACACCAAGGTGTTGTGGCTTCGAGTTCAGGCGGAACAGCTGCAAAACCATGTCACTGTCCAGATTGCCTTCAGAAGAGAGTTTTCCCAGGAGTTCCTATTGAGAAGACAGCGAATAAAATAACTGCAGCCGCCCAAAAGAAACTTCAAAAACAATTGGGTTATCCTGCATCAACCTGGGGCTTTGGAGTTCCTGCTCCTTCACCTCCAAAGCGAGCAAAACAAGGTAATGCAAAATCGAAGGCCCAGCTCGCCAGTATAATTGGCGAAAGACAAGGTCAAGGTCTACTTCTTTACAAATCAATGATATCTCCGTCCACACTTCCTAAATTGTTACCCGCAACTATTGCCACGACATCAACCAGCCCGACAAGTTCCTCAAGCACTTCTGCGAGCTTATCTTCGGCAGCTACAACATTGGATTCCGTGTGTGCACCCGTTGTGGCGTCGGGAAAGATGCCCGTGTCATGTCCAAATATTGCAGTCGTCAGACCGATGGAACATCCTTTACAGAAGATGTCAGATCAAATTCAATTGCTTGAGTCGTCGTTTCAAAACACAACCACTCCTGCAACCACAACCCCAACGGTTGTTGTAAATCCAGGAATAACTGAAACTCAAGTGTCTGCTTCAATTGCGCCTGTTGTTACTGAATTAAATAATGTTCAACCTGTTCCTAGAGTCAATCCTTCCAGTATTATTCCATCCAGTCCTAGTGCTTTCGTATCGAACCAGTCAGATACCTCCGCTACGGCTACATTAGAAACACAAACTCCTGCCAAGAATGTGAAGGACGAAAATTCTATCAAATCAACAACTCCTCCAAAGGAAAAGATTGATACAACTGAGGCTGCTAAAAATAAAAATACTCAAGATCCAAACAAGAAAATTAAAATTACATTGAAGCGTAAGGAAGGTGGAGATTCTTACTCAATTGATAACATTAGTGACCCGGGTTCACAGACTGCATCCGGTCAACAAGGCACCATGAGAAGTTTGAAAATCAAAGCCAAAATTACATCTGGCGAACATGCTGGGACTTCTACAGATGTCATGGTCTTGCCTATTGTTCATACTGTCCCGATTCCGGACCCAGACGTTGTCGAGTCTAATCGAACAGTCGTGGAGGAAGACGGGATTCAAACGCCAAACTCACAAGTAAATTCAGCTCCGGCAGTCCTGACCTTCTCGGAACAATCGGTGGCACCACCGCTGCAAGCCCAAAAAGTAGTCAATCGACTGGTATGGCTTCAATTTTTACGTATTGGTTAAATTCGGTGAATGACAGTTAGTTGTGATGTTGTGGAGTTTAATAAAAGTAATGTTTATTTTTTCAGACACATCGAGCCGTGATCGTTTATGAAGTTCGCTGCAATGAAGTTGTTCTATTCCGGTCGAGTGACGTTCGAGCTGTATGGGGCCACATTTTTGAAACAGTACAAGGAACAAGTGTGAATCACAATCTTCCGCCATTATCTTACCCAGCAACTAATATTTCCCTACCAGGTACGTCTACCTGGTTAACTACACTAGCAGAACTATTGAGACCGCGTTTTTTGTTTAAAAGAAATACTTAATTTATGTTCCAATTTTAGATAATAAACGTGAGGCAGCCGCGAGCTTTAATCAGCTCGGTCTAACCCATCGCGCAGTTCAATTTCTGTTGGAACAATTACCAGGGGCAAAAGCCGCCAAGGAAAGTCACACTTTTAAATTTCATGAACCTCCAGCGACTTCTATGGAAGATGCACCGGTGCCAGAAAATCCTTCAGGTTCGGCTAGAACTGAACCGTATAGTGGAAGGAAACCTTTTGACATGTTCGGTTGGCTTGCATCAAAACATAGGAAGCCAATGGTCCCATACCAAAACAAATGGTAAGAAAAAATTAATAAAGTGTGCTGTTGTAGCAATTTTCCTTTAATTTGAGATTTTTATAATAATGTAGCGGAGACTTGGCCAAAGTAGCTGATCTCCCAATGTCGATGAAGTACCGCAACTTAAGTAAGCAAGGAAATAAACATTTGAACGTGTTCTGGTCGAAAATCCATGGCCGAGGACTGTTCACTTCTAAAGATATAGAGAACAACGATATGATCATCGAATACGCCGGAGAGGTAAGGAAAATATTTTTCTGTTCATTTTATATAATCTGTAAACATGCAAGTTACTCAAAAAATGTTTTAAATCTAGGTGATTCGATCTACACTGTGTGAATTGAGAGAAAAATACTATGATTCGAAAGGCATCGGGTAAGAAACGTATCGTATTTTTATCCTATTTCATTTTCAATTTGCGCTAAATCTTTGTGATGGTATCGGAGTTCCGGAGGCGCATTGCAATTACAGTGAAGTGAAGTGAGCAGTTTGCCTTGTTGAAATAATAAAACTTTATCATTTTCAGATGCTACATGTTCAGAATAGATGACAAGTATGTCGTGGATGCTACCATGAAAGGAAATGCTGCTCGCTTCATCAATCATTCATGTGATGTAAGACGTACTAATGTTTTTCTAAGGAGTGCTAATATCGAAAACTCTGAAAGTCATACCTAATTCATTTTGTTGCAATCTTCTTTTATTTCTAGCCCAACTGCCGTTCAAAAATGATGGAAATCCTTGGGAAGAAACACATACTAATTTTTGCAACAAAGAGAATTTCTTGTGGAGAAGAATTAACTTATGATTATAAATTTCCATACGAGGACGTAAAAATCCCATGTTTCTGTCGTTCAAGCAAGTGTCGAAGTTCTCTCAACTAATTAGTTTTAAGTCATTCACTTGTGCCTCACATCATATACTCATGACCTCTCATTGTCTCATTGCCTTTTCCTTCGTAGTGTAGCTACGTTGAATTTCTTGAGATTTATTACTTTTACTAAGGTAAGACATTAATGGGATTGACTTGAAATTACTAGGGTACAATGTTAACGTTTTTATAGTTTTACGCATGTATTATGTATAGTTATTAGAACGAATTGTTCTAGCATGTTTACTTTGGCACTTAAAAATCTGTGATAGATTGCATTTTTAGCTGCACTCATTTATAAAGGAGTTTTCATGAGGTTATATGTATAGTCCAATTTTAAACAACGCAGCGCGATGTGCACGCCTTCTATGCAACTTTTATACCTTCAATTTTTAACTTTTTAAAAATAATGACATGTTTTTAAATAATAATATAAATAATGTTGAAATTCTTACATTATTCGATAAATAAAGATACCTGGCGTCCAACACCGTTTAGCGTTTATTTCTTCGCCACGTCCGTCGATTTTAGTATTATATATAGCATTAGAATATCGCAATATCGTTATCCATCCAAAAATGAAATGTTGGACAGATTTGAATTTGACACATATCATAGTGATCAGTTTATTGCCATTTTTATGATTATGGTTGATTAGAATAATTATAATTAATTGGTAACAAAACCCAGACTAATACTCGAGTAAAACCGTCAATAGTTACTAAATTACTATTTAATAAATATACAACGCTCTCCCTTAAGTTTATAACATTTTATAGCAAATAGATTATACTCTAAATTTGGCAAATGGTTACAACCATTGGTATTTTATTGATAATCTATTCAATCTGAATTATTGCTATAAGAGTTTCACTTTTTCTCAGTACAAGGGAGGGAGCCAACAATTCTGCAGTTCGATCATTCCTCAAAAGTGTTGGCCTTTCTTTTTGGATTTCTTAAACTGATTGGAACCGGTACCTGAACCAGGTGTAAGAATAATTAAAGGTTCTTGTTCATTTGGTGATTTGTCCGGCGGAGTCATGGGTATCGTAGTAGCAGCAGTAGTCGTAACTGTACTATTCGTTTCGCTTTGGGTTGGTGAGGAATCAACTAGTTTGGCGATGACATGGAAGTCCGCATGACTTAAACAACGGATAATGAGTACAACAAATCCCAAGAGCCATCCCACCAGAGTAATTGCAGCACCGGTCTATGAGAACGAAGAAAACAATTGATCACACACTTATTAAATTTCACATTTCTTTCATATCCATAAAAACCAGAAGTCAGAATCTCAGAACCACATGAAATCACGATGATTCCATGTCTCCGTCCATATAAACAAACGCATTGTGCAACGTGAAATGAAATATGAACTTACTTCAGCGATGATTATGTCATCGTAAAAATTTGTTGCGTTTGGGTACTCTCTCCACTTATAATCCATCAAGGCTTCACAACTACAACACAATAAACCAATTCATAACAGATTAGAATCATATTTTTTTCATGTAAACATTTGTTAGATTTGTTTACTTACTCTGTTTCATTCACACTCCGAACAATTGAATCACAGAAAGATGAGAAACCCCCAAATGTAAGAGCCACGCTCACACAGGATAGAACGACGAACACCAGGTTGAAGAGGAATGCGGGTGGTACAATACGCCACGGTTGTGGAAGACTAAAAAAAAATCATAATTTCTTATTAAGAAATGTACTCATATAAGACATTTGCTGAAAAGTGTGAAGTATATTTAGATATAGCAACTTTGCCAGAGGAATCAAACTCGCCGTGCAGAATAGCGTAGAAGCAAATACCATCATATCTACGGGAAGGAACTCATACAAATGAACAAAGGAACTGGCACTTTACTTCTTCTATACATTTAATTACTTACTTCTGACTCGCATTTCCTCCTTTCCCACACATAACAAACAGAGTACCCCAGATTCCAGCAAAAATCACGGACGCCACCGGGCAAAATTGACAAAAGTTACAGTAGCTCATGGCCGTACCCAAACTTCCGAGTGACTTGACGGAAATTGTCTTGTTGTTGAAGTCCACGCTATCCACTTGGTACTGAGAGTACAAAATGCACTCATTTTGAAAGGCACGAAGAAGACTTCCGATGGCCAAACTAGTAGCAATCCCACTTATCACGACAAGAATATAACTAAACAATTGACAAGCTTTCCAGCAATACGAAACTTCACTCTCCTGTTTCTCGAGTATTGAGATTTTAATTGGGGGTTTTAACGTCCGCTTTTGTTGATCCATTTTGTATAATATGGATTTTAGTAGGAGTCAGTCACAGGGACACAGAAAACTAGGTGTACGTCAAAGGAACACTTAATATATCACTGAATTTTCTTGGTTTGGCCGAGGAAGCTGGAACAACACCGTACACAGAAGAGAAATTTATTGCTATAAAGTCCAACGATACATCGTTATGTATGTAGTTTCCATTGTTGAGCAGAAGTGTAAACAATTTGGAATCGTCATTAAAGCTGAGTGAATGAGTCTTCACTTCACTAGTTCACTAGCTCAAAAATTCCTGTGAAAATTGAATGAAAAAAACATGTAAGGAGTTGTCCTTAACATTCAATAAATCATAACACTTTCTCTATAGGGCTGAGTGAGGCTGAGTAGAACAATTCTTCGAATCAAAGACAAAGCAAGCAATTACAGAATTGCAGAGTACGTAGGAAGTACAGTATATAATAGGAAGTAAAATTATGGATACATACAGGCACACGCACTGGGTAGGAATCCTACCGTAGGATGACAGGAAATTTACAATCGAACGGGTGTCTTGTGATATCGTGAAGGTCAATAAAATAAAATTATTTTACAATGACGAATTTACGACCATGACAAATTGATCTGATTGTAAGTCGAAGATGCATTAGCAACAAACAGCATATGGAAATCGTACCATGCACGGATTTATCTTCCCAAAACTTTCTTGAAACATAAATTTGACTTGTTTGACTTTGTAATATTTATGAGAAAATTTTTCCAGTTTCACTAGTCATAATAGTCACGTAACAAAGGCGTGTGTGCATATACCGGCTCTTTATAAGACATATCTATCTGTGTCTGTCTGTCGATTCGTCACCTGTAGGTTACCTTGGGTGAATTAACTAACTATGATTATACAATAAATGATGCACCCACCACAAGCTCAACTACGAATACTACACACTACACCCAATACCAGCTAAATAAATACTTATCATGTTTCGATGTGTTCCCATCCAGGATCCAAAATATATGAACTATATTTACTATATGAGCGGGGAAATTGATAATGTTATGTTGTTAGAACCGAACAAAAAAGTTATCATAAATGATGGGAGACTGCACAACTGTATAGTAAAGTCAGTAAAATGCAAAATTGAATGGAACTTACGTACTACGAACGCAAAACGGAGAGTCTAATTTAATCTTAATCGAGTCAAGGTCCGAATAAATTAATTCCCAATAAGCAAACCGTTAGTCACAGTCAAACTAGTAAACAACAATATATCTATCACAGCGGCCTTCTATCTTCTCTAAAATTCTTCTTCCAGTCCAGATGTGACGTGTGAGATTTTTAGTGAATAATTCCAGACTATAAAGACTACTACTGGAGCTAACTGACTCATTAAAACTGAACAAGGCATGTCATATCCTCTTAATTCTTATAACACGACACGAGGGTTTAGAGTAATATGTAATTCGAAGGATGGTGTGAATCTGTTTCCGTTGTTGAGAGAGGATATAGAAACATTACTAATTAATTGGATTTGATTAAATTTCCTGGTGACCTCCGGACCTCCCCAATAAAATTACACGAATAGGGATAGCACGAGCTATATGTAATGGTCTCAAGTCAACTAAAACTAATTATGTACAAATAAGCATCATCCCTGTAGTTTAGCGTTGAGCCTAACTGACCAACGGTTGATTGATTTGATTGCTGACGATATTTATTTTAAACGTGAAACTAAAACGTAGAACCTAGTAATATAAAGTGAGCCCTCTTCCTGTCCTGAATGCTGGAGGTCAGGTAATTCAATTTCCGTAAACAAATTACGAAGTTATCATATTATCCAATTATCCCATCGCCATCATTCCCAATTCCCATCCCACTCCAACTCTTTACTGGGCTGGACTAGTCAACAGTTGTATTGAACGACTGAACCTGATACACACACCTACAGACCTACACAATAAAATATGTCATCTTAATCTGTAATATTGTTCAGGAATCCCGTTGAAACAACTGGAAGGCCTTGTTCTTCCTAAAAGTTATTGTTGTTTTCTTTTAGAGAGCATTACACTCGAAATCGAATTCATTCTTTGTCACTCGTGCATTCGTATTTAGTAGTGGAAGGGCTCTATTATTATGCTGAGTGGATTAGGTATTCTCTTACATAATAGCTCAATAGCTGATAAAATAAAAAACAAATACACCACGTCCTCGAGATTTGTTACCGCGCTCGCCCTCGAGTTGGCAAATAAAAGCAATTAACTAACTGTGAAATAGAAAGGCCATTCAATTTTCCTGCCGCATATGAAATGAACATTGCAGCTGTTGCAGACTTATTATTATTTTTATTTTGTGAAATTGAAAGGGATTTTGTTATTCTTTGTAATTTGTTTCGACATGATAGAAATTAGAGTACCTTCTGAAGAATCACACTAATTTGATCTGTGCGGATTGCTGTGTCAAAACAAAACAGAAAAACGAGACTTTATCATCCCCCAGAAAAGAAACCCAAACGATTACAAGGGTTCATCGAACCGAACCAGGTAAACCCTGCTATTTGCTAAGTATTTATGCAAATGCTCTGTCAAACTCTTCTAGCTAATCTGTATATTTTCTAAAACGCTAAGCACGTGTGTACTACATTCTACAGTTAGTACAACAGTGTACAACATGAATAACAATGAATTTTAAGAGTATCTGCTTTTTAGAAATGCATTTTACATTAAAATAGGGTATTAAAACTGTACCTCGAATGCCTAGCAGTAGTACACAGCACAAAAACAGGAAGGAAACTCAAAACTAAGAATGTAAAAAACAATTAATTGAAACATTTACTAATTGACTAAACTTACCGTCGTCATAATTAAGCACATTTTAGTTTCCAACCCTCGTCGCGTGGACATGGACCACGCTTCAGTTTCAGTTCAGATTTCTTCCTCCTTCTGGAATTTTGGAGAATGGCCAAAAAGATAGAAAAGTAGGCGCAACGTGCCTCGGAATTGCAAAGTCGAGCTTCCTTGAGAAACTTCGAAACTTGAGAATCCAATCCAATCCAGAATATTCTTTATGGCACGTACTCTTTAAACTCTCTTTTAATAATAACTATAATTTTGGAACACCTGAACTCACATGTATGTTCTACTGTGCTGTTAATAAAAACTAATTAAATTTAATTGACTGCTGCTCTGCTGTTCCTGTACAGTGCATTAAATTTTTTTGCTGAGACTAGCCGGTTATGTATGTATGTGTAGTGTGTATTGTGCAAGGGGACATACTAAAATCCACTGACACCACTGATACCCACTGACACCACTGACCCACTGACCCCCCCTTCAGTGTTGCCAAACTTCAAACCCACTGACACCACTGATACCACTGATACCACTGATACCCACTGACACCACTGATACCCACTGACACCACTGACACCCACTGACACCCACTGATACCACTGGTACCACTGACACCACTGACACCACTGATACCCACTGACACCACTGATACCCACTGACCCTACTGGGTTCGGTGGGTCAGCGGTCAGTATTAGTGGTAGTGGTTGGGGTCAGTGGGGTCAGTGGGTATCAGTACTGGTGTCAGTGGTGTAAGTGGGTATCAGTGGTACCAGTGGTATCAGTGGGTGTCAGTGGTGTCAGTGGGTATCAGTGGTGTCAGTGGGTATCAGTGGTATCAGTGGTGTCAGTGGGTTTGAAGTTTGGCAACACTGAAGGGGGGGTCAGTGGGTCAGTGGTGTCAGTGGGTATCAGTGGTGTCAGTGGATTTTAGTATGTCCCTTGTGCAAGAAAATAAAATGAACTCAACCCAGCACCAGCTTACGCTCAAACTGAACTGAGAAACTGAAATGCAAAATGTGAAGGAAATATTTTGTGGTGTGCCTGTTTCCCTCTGGCCTCGCTTCCTATGCTATGCCATATCCCCCCAGTTTAATCTCGAATCTCTTTCTCTATTCTACTCGTCATACTTTTGTACTGTAATGCTATCTCTCTACATTGGAAATAGAAATACGAATGGAACATCCTCGCATTTTTTATTTATTTACATTTACACATACTGTACAGGGTGTTCCATAATGATTAACCTATTTCTGTGAATTAAATCAAATAATTTTATTTACATTCACTGGTAAAGGTAAAATGGTATTAAACGGCATTAGATATTATTAGAAGGTGAAGGTATCAAGGTATGACACGATAATGCATGGACATGGTCGTAGTCGTAAACATCGACATGTTTCGATATCGATTACAGCAGTGTAAAATATTTTTCTCGAGTAACAATTTTTGTGTTTATATCGAGAAGAAACAACCTCAAACTTCGGTAAAGTTATATACCAATTACCAACACATCACATGTACTCATGTCATGTCTGCCTAACGGATAGTATCCCTAACATGCCATATCGCAGTGACCACAGCACAGGATCGTACTATTACAGGTGTCATGCTATGTCATGCATACTGAAGAATGAATGAAGATGGGGGCTAAAACTATAAACTAACTGAGAAGCTGATTTTGTTTATGATCAACCCTGTACATTTTATGAGCGGATATTCTCTTCTTTCCGGAGCGATTATTTCTTTTTTTTAAAAAAAGAAGCTATATTTATTCATGTATGAATGACCGTACACACTAATTCCTATATTTATGTGCATGCATGTCCGTAGTCGTGTACCCACAGTACCCAGTACCCAGTAGTACCCACCCGTTGTTATCTGTCCTGTCGTATGCGAAAACTTTCGATTCTATTATACTTTAATTTTTAAGTGACTTCTTTTTCTTGTTTCTTGTGATATGGATTTAGCAAAATGTACTTTATTTATGTGTTGCATTCGTATTGAATTATTCATTTGCACGTTTCTTTGGGTTTGCATGCATTTATTTGTTTTTGCTTTGTACATATACAACATACTACTTTGATAAGACACTTTTCACCACCACAATCCAAATCAAACCACATTGACATTTATCTCGTTTTATCTTCCAATGTGGTTCTCTGGCGGTTTTAGTTAGTGGTTTCCAGTTCTCCTTCAATAAGACTAATATGACGAGTCAGACATACATTTAATTAATAATTGTGCGTCTATATGGTTCCTTGAAGACCATGCATGTCTTAAAAGTTTTTAGGCGAAATGAAATGACGCATCTTCATCTGAGAAATAACGCAACGTAAGAACATGTGTATCATATTCATAGCATCATAGCACACATGGCATTCCTTTGTGCAATGAATCTTTCCACTTCACTATAAATCGCACACATCTTATAATAATACTCACCATTTGCCTTTTGTTATTTTAAGACTCGACTGTCTGTATCACAGCTTCAAATTTAATAATGCACAAGATATTATATTATGAGATTGTCAAATTGAATTATCTGGAAGTGGCGGTGTCATCATTTCCTACTGCAACTAGAACTTAACCAAGCTCAACTAAATTATTTAGATACATGAAGATGAAGAGTGCGACCGACCTAATAAAAAGTACATTTTTTTAAAAAAATTATCAACTAACATACAGGGTTCTATGTGTGTTTAAAGTCCAATTCTTTGCTAATACTATGTAATATTTTTCGACATAGCCTCGTACTCGTACATGAGAAATTGGCCATGTAAAACGCAACGTTCGCATCAATTACTTTCTCTATGTAATTCAATAACAACTACAACTACATGGATAATTTTGAAAGTAATTTAATTACAATTACAAAATACAAGCGAAATTAACTGTAGTACAACAGTACAAGAAGACTTGCTGGTCAACAAAAGTAATTGAGAAAAAAGTTATTACAATTACAAATTACTCGCATAAATAGTGTAATTAATTACATTTACGTAATTGTAATTGTAATTTTGTAATTTAATACACTACACACATTTACACAAATGTAATTGTAATCGGTGGCGAAGTTTTAAATAACTTGCAAGCCAGGGAGTAGGAAAGAGAGATCTTTCCTACTCCCTGCTTGCAAGCTACTTCGGCAGAAGGGCAGAACATTGCATTTTAATTTTAGGAATCTGAACGGGAACTTTCTATTAAGCCACCCTAAATTTCATTGCGTTCAATTGGACGGGGATGCGGCAAATTTAAACCTCTCTCGCTTTCAAAATCAGCGAACGCGAAGGAGAATTTCAATTTATTAAAATTTTTACAGAAAACTACACTTTAATTTACTTTCGCATTTAAAAAATATTTGTCTGAATCTCCAGTACTCAAGTCAAACAATTCTTCAAGCCATTTTGGAAAATATTAGCGGAAGCGGAAACCGGTTCAAAAATGATGACCGACATGAAAGGTGATTTGATTGACCGTAATTTTAAATTACTGATTAGTTTAGTTAGTAGCTACTTTATACTTACGGCGTACATATTACTTGTACGGATCCTTTCGTAGTTAGAGAAAATTATTCTGATCAAGCCGTAAAAAAGTTTTCGAAATGGTTTCGAATTTCGAAAACTAACTTCATTCTGTTTTAATTGTGAATTTACGTTCTTACTTAATGTAAATCCTTCGTAGCTCCCCAACTAGGGTTTTTTAAAATATGTGTACGTCTCCGAAGCTAAGACGCTAAAGCAATGTTTCATCTTGAACCCAACCACACAGCCAAACCCATGTGAGGAATTGACCAGACAAGATCTTTGCTGAAATATTGATATTGGACAATTGATTGAAGAATGGAGCGTAATATTTTATCCCTCATCTTCAACCGTTCCTGTCCCGTGACGAAGATCTGCCTTCAATCCACGATACACAGATCACCCCGGTTCAGATATTTGTCATACTCCATTGTCCACCGAAGTCCTATGATACGAAGTGCTACGAAACCATCAACTCGTCCAATTGAGCCAAAACCAGATGAGAAAGAAGAATCTGGAACAACAATTTCCCCCACCACACCAGAAGGCACCCCCGTTCCAGAGAAGAAGAGAACCTTTGCCGAGAATTTTGTTCGCTACTGGAAAAATATTGCTCATGACTACAAGGATGTATGCGTTGAAACGTACAAGGAAGCAAAGGAGAAACCCAAGAAAGCAACTATATATTTAATTATTTTGGGACTTCTGGGTTATCTTTTAAAAACAAACCCTTCAGAGAGACATTTTAATGAAAGGGTTATAACGGATAGACTTGAGCTTGACCTCGTTGGAATGCCAATCCGTAGTGTGAAGGCTGAAAAACACATTCGTTCCCTTGCTAAACTGCAATGCTCAGGCCAAGTTCGTTATCAAAGTTTTGGTTTCTTTTCAGTCATATGGAAACATGATATTGATAAACGTTTGGGGATTTTTGATTCACAATGTAGTTACTTGAGGCCTTTGTTCACAGAGATACCAGAGAGAGTTGTAGACATTGGTTTTGCTAACCGATGGTGGGTTTCAAAGCAGAATATGGTTGACTTTGATATTAATGAAAAAGAATGGGAAGAAAAAATTGAGACGAATGTTACTGGTTCTGAGAAATTAGAAATGTAAGGCACTCTATCAATGGCTATCAGACGCCTGTAATAAATTCGTTGTGAGATTTATATGAAAATGCCGGAGTTGTGTGTTAAATTTTGTGTACCGCAATTATAAGCATAACTTGACAATTTAATAAATTGTAGTTGTTTGTTGAGACATGACATGAGATCAACATTTCAAAGTTTACATTATTTTCGCATTTATCAATGCAGATAACCCCCTGGGAATGTCATGGCACGACACCGCTTGGATTCCTATTCTGAACCCAACAAATGTTTTAGAATATTTTTCGGAACGGAGTAATCCATTTTACGATCGAACATGTAACAATGAAATTGTGAAGATGCAACGGCTCAGCATTGAGCAGCTCAAGTAAGTCCAAATGATACAGTTGGCATTACACGCAACACATCAGAATTCTGAATTCTGACCTTACTTTATAATTTATTTAATACTTAGCAACATGACGGGTTTGGAGTATATGCTACTTCATGTACAAGAACCAATTCTTTACGTCATTCGTAAGCAACATCGTCATACCGCCACACAAGCTGCACCCATCGCAGATTTTTACATAATTGCTGGAGTGGTTTACCAAGCACCAGATTTGGGCTCAGTTGTGAATTCAAGACTGGTGAGGTTTCAATCTCAACCATTACGACTACACGTGACTGTCGACAGACTTGTGTCAATTACTTTGTCTTTGTACAATTACAAATTACATAGAGATTTTCGAACAATTACAAAATACATGTGAAATTAAGGAAGCAATTAATTACAATTACGTAATTGTAATTGACGTATGTCTGACAGTCGACAATACTTGGGCGAATTATAAAAGTAAGTAATTAATTCTGAATGTTTCAGCTGAATACCGTCAACCATCTCCAAGGTGCATTTGACGAATGTCTCAAGTACACACGCTATCATCCCTCCAAGGGGTATTGGTGGGAATTCAAAGATAAAGACCCAGAAGAAGCTACAAAGAAAAAAGTTAAAACTGCAGAACCGAGCTCAATATTCCAAAGACAGCGAGTAGATATGCTCCTCGCAGAATTAGCAAAATCATTCCCACCCAAAATGCAACAACAACCACAACAACAACAGCTTCAAATTGAAAATTCTAAACCCCAAACCACTGCATGTAAGTTCAAATACCGAAATCGTTAATTTACTGTAGTAAAAATTATTCATCTAAACGTTCCACGGGGATTTCAATTTCAGCTGTAGAAGAGGTTGCAGCACCAAAAGATGTGAAACCAGATCTGGCTACTCTCACAAACAGCCAATCCAGCCAATCCTCCAATAAACAAAGTCAAGGTGATGGAGGAAACCAACTTGCCAAAAACTCTCAAAATCAGCAGATAAAAACTGAAAAAATGAAACCCCCGCCTGAGAAAAAGCCTCGTTTAGCGTAGTTGCCCATTAAGGAAGGAGTATTCACATTAGGGAAGTGACTAATAACGGTGTGTAAATGAACTCAATGGAAAAACTCTGACATTTTTGTAAATTATTATTTCTACTTCGCATTTGTTTCTAACAGTATTACAAACCGAGAATGAAACAACGAAAATGCAAAAAATAACAATAACATATAGTAGACACTCATTTCACTCAAAGATCCATTCTAGCGATCTCTGACACCTCGACCTTTATTAGTGTTAATCCAATTCCTGATATTTTCGATTCCAATCCCTGTCGTCGAACTTGCCTCTTCAACAGTAATTCGGTTACCAGACTGCGACACAATATTGTCCAATCTCATCATAAACTTCAAGTGGTTCAATTTTTTATAATTTGTTAGATCTTTCTTGGCTAGTACGATGAGAATTTTGGCTCCGACAAGTTTCTCATGTGTTATTATCTCCATGAGCATTGTTGTCGAAATTGAGACTTGAAACAAGTTACTGCTGTCTACTACAAATATGATCTGTAGTGTATCAAAAATATAAATCAATTAAAAAATAAATCTTCGCTAGATAAATCATTTTCGACGATGGTACCTGCTGAGCCGCATTATAATAGGAAGGCCATAACGGTGCCATGCATCCACCAATTTCTCGAACTCCAACGATTTCCTTATCGTCCCAACTTCTCCGTTTCTCTTTCTCATTTTCAATTGGAGGTTTTCTTGGAATTGGAGCAATGTGTGTTCCAACGGTTTCCACGGTTGAAATAATGTCATCAACTGTTGGGAATTGAAGTCGTTTGAGTAGAAGTGTTTTTCCTGAACCAATTGGTCCTAGACATAAACACGACATTTCAATATCAAATTCCAATAATTTCTTTGTGACCGCTTATCTTTTGTGATGACAACGAATGGTTTACTTGGGTTGACATGGACAGATCATGACGAGCTCTGAAGTTCAGACGCAAAATCGATTCTGGCATGAAATGGGAAAATGACTCACGCATTTATGCATGCGATAATAGCGGTGTGAATTTTTAGTTCCAAGGCAAGGAATTGGGGTTGTACTGTACTCTTGGATCTGGATCCCATATTTAATTGATAATTCAGGCTCAATTCTCATAAAATCTTGTTAATTTCCAAGAATTCCAAAAACTAAGAAAAGCTCAATTTTACGGGCTCAGTGACTCCTCCATCTATCGTGGGATTTCCACGTGGCTCCTCTGACATACTTTTATGATTGGATCGTATGTGGGCTTTTTGATTAAAACTTCTGTTGGGATTTCTCATTTCACTTGCAATTCTCATTACAAATTCTTTAGAACTACGAAATAGACAGAGACAGAAGTCACACAAGATATTCTAATGATGATTTTATAACTGTAATTAAATAGTAATTAACTATTGTTAGACGTACGCAGTGTTTATTACAAAATTTTATTGATTGGGGATTGGGATTATTACTGTGTTGCACGGAACGACCTTGCTTAACAATTATCGTGAAAGTGAAAGTCATTTTATTTCAGTATTTCTGTATTTTAGTGTAAAAAATGTTTGAAAAACTGGATGGATAAAGATAAATAGAGTTTAGGACGGGAATTGACAGTTAATTACGTTTTACATGGAATTTTAACTCACCGATGTTTTGATTTTTCCGACATATACTAACGAGACCTTGTAAATTGTGTAACTGAAAGAAATCGTGTGGATTCCGGTTGTGGATATCACCGACTGATCACCATAAGGTTGTGTTTAATAATGATATTAGGAAGATTGAAATCCCTGTGCGAGGATTTTGAGAGGAATTTTTTATAAATGTTGAAAATAAAGCCTTCAAAGAACTAAAATATGTCCAGCGCATTCCCAAATATGATTCCAAATGAACCACCACCGTTGGATTTTGATGATGAGGATGAAACGGGGGATGGGGATTACGCTGAATACACATCTAGAGGTTTGAGACTGGATATTTTGGGAGGTTTGTAAACAACTTATACATAGCTTTCTAAAATAGTATACCTATTATTCTATCTCCAATTTACAATCGTTATATTTTTTCTATTTTTTTTTGCTTACTCCAGAACCATCGCCGCAATCGTCTCCGCAAAGAAAATTACCTACCGTTCCAGCTCCTCCGGATAAAGTCAAAATTATTTCCAAAGATAACCAAAGCCCTACACCTCCTGAGAATCAATATGCAACTATTAATGGGTCATCAGGGCACGAGCACGGACATACGCCCGAGCCAGAGAAGATTCTTGATGAAAAAGAGGTAACTCCGGACCTCCATGTTAATTCTACCCAAACCATCGAGAATGATTGCGGTCTAAGTCCTACGATTCCTACCAAGTATTCTTCTGAAGAAAATTCATATGAAGAGCAAGATGATTTCGGTGATTTTCGTTCTTCTGAATTTGGCGAGACAAATATTGTACCAGAATTACCATTTAGTAATAAATCCGACCACAACGATTCTCCAGAGGAACACTGGAGAGCACCGAATGGATTGCAAACTGAGATGGGGATTTCGACTCCAGTCGATGAGGAGAAATTAGTTACCCTAGAAGAGCGGAGTGACCCAATTCCATTTGTTGCTCCGTTGGAGCAATCATCTTCACCTCCAGTCGAATTAGAAGAAGACGACGATTTTAAAGACTTTCAAACTCAAGTAGTAGAAATCCAAGTTAGTAGTTCGAGTATTCCTGTCACCTCGGCGTTAGAAGATGATTTTGGTGATTTTTCTAATGCTCAGCCTTCTCTTCAGGAACACATGTCCAGTGTTTCTCCTTCTGTCGAATTAGACGATGATGAATTTGGAGACTTTTCTAGTGAAATTGTTCATGTTCCGGAGAACCCTATAGGAGACGTATTATTGCCTCAGAAATCCAGTCTGTTAGATGATGATTTCGAGGATTTTCCTAGTGAAACGAGTGTCGTGCGGGAACCAGTTTCTCGAGCCTGCCCGCAAACCGATGAATTCGAAGACGATGATGATGATTTTGGGGATTTCTGTTCCAATTCGAATGGTAATTTGACGGATTCATTCAAAAATCTTGTTCATTTCGGTTTGACACCAATTTCCAATTAATACGCTACATTTAATAATTAGTTACGCCGAGACCATCCGTATTTGAACCACCGGCAGCTGTGAGTACAACCTTGCCTCCCCTTCCTCTGAGGACAACATTAATAGGTTCGCCTTCATCCCAGGATATGGAATTTGAAGAAATTCCACCTGTACCAGCACGAGTGAATAAACTGGAGAAAATCGCTTCAATTGAATTTTCTCCAGTAAAGCATTCTACTACAGGTACAGCACCCTCCTCCTCAGATGTTGCAGCTGATCCCGCCTTTGCTGAAGACTTTGGTGATTTTCTATCATCGGAACAAACTGGTAAACAATTTTACTTTTTCTTTTTTCTAACTTTTGTCCGACGGATGTCAAAGTAGTTCATCTTGTTTGTTGGTATTTCGATAGATAGATAAATAGAAAGATAATAGCTTTTTTTTAATGGTTCAAGAGTCATGACCTCTTAGGGTTAACGGTTAACAGCTGTAAACTAATATTTTATGTTTATTTTCGTAGACCAAGTCAAAGCCCCAGTCAAGTTCACCAGGAAAGATTCCCAAATGGAAACCAGATTTGATTCACTCGTCTCCTCAGTATTCGACCAGCCGTCCACGATTCCAGTAAATAGTTCACAGTCGAACAATTTGCGTCATATCGACAAAGAACTTGAGGGAAAAGCTAACCATGCGTGGTCCCATATTCAAGATTTTGAAGATAGCCATGGATTGAAATTTAAATGGCTCAACAGTATTGCTCATCGTCATCTCTTGAGTAGTCTCAAAGTTGATTCTTCTACTATAGTAATTGATTTTTTTTGGATTTTTGAGTAATAAACATTCGTTTTATTCAAATCGATCCGACGTAATAGTTTGAATGTGCTCTATTAGTTGTATAGCGGAAGGTGGGGGACAATTGAGGTTCCAAAATTCGCAGCACATCTCGCTGATATACCACTACAGCCGCTACAGCCCCTTCAGCCTGAATCGGCCTCAGCGCCCTTTAAACCATCATCTTCATCTTCTCCGTCATCTGATTTTCAAGAGTTTCGATCACATAAACCAGTAACGAATGCTAATAATTCTGGTAAGCTTTTTATTTTCTGTAGTTAAGATTAATTGACATGATTCCACAGCCACAAATAATTTCACTTTTTCAAAAGCAACCCAATTTGTCCTGGAGTTCAACTTCTTACACGGTTGGTCTTCTTCACTTCACATCTTCACTCTATCACTTGAAAACTTTCCATATTTTTTTTGTTTTTCACCAAATCTGACTTGACTCTCTTAGTGCATGCTGTTCATTACTCACACAATATCTTAAGTTTCTGAATTGAGTTGCATTTATCAGAACTGTTAAACTAAACATGATGGTACGATTTTATTTCAGATGAAAATCATCGGCCAACGCTCACGACAAAAATAGGTGAAGAAACTCTTGCGCAGATATCGGACCTGTCGTCGTGCATGAGGACAACCCGGACTGAAGAACTGGTATTCCCCTCCACGCCCATGTTTAATGAATAATTAAGTGTGCAATAATTAGTATCTTATATTAATAGTCGCCATTATTAAAATACGACTAGTCAGCCAAAGCTAAATTTGTTTTTAGACAGAGGGATGGACGAGTACTAATTGTCTGGAAGGACAACCACAAGTATTTTATGTGTTTTTAATTTAATTAGAGATGTAATGTTCAATAATCACACAAAATAACGGTAGAGTTTTTATTTAGAATATGAAATAATATATGTCGCATATTTAAAACGGTGAGAGTGAGAGAGGAAATCCGTGCTTGCATGTACACGGAAGTCTATGCAACGCAAAAATGAAGACAAAATGTTATACATTCCAGTTATCATCATAAGATAGTGAATAAATCGGACCTGTGATAAACACGACACACGATTTCCATTTAAGTAAATCAACCGTTTATTCAATTTTGTGATTTTGAATACTTACAAACACCGTCAACCAATTTCTGTGAGTAGCCAATTATGTACAGATTTTCTCTATTTTCTTCAAATTAACTTTAACCATTCATAATTTAAAATCGAAATTTACTCAATCAGCTTCTTGGATTTGAAAAACTGTCGGAGATATATCACTTGCCAAGTTGCCAACCCTAACAAACAAAGCATTGAAAAGATTGAGAAGTATAAAACTCTGGAATTTGTGGACTCATTCGTGTCTCTCATTTCTTCTTCTCGAACTCTCATGAAGGCAAAGTCTTTAACGATTGACTCTGATAAGTCTTCCAATCGTTTCAAGTCTACTTCTAATGGTTTTAATTTGGCCGCTTCGTCCAACTAGACAAAAATTCAGAAGACTCGTTAGAAATTAGGAATAGTACACTACAAAACACTAAAATGGTTTTTGCAGTTATCAACAGCAGCACCGACGTCATTCCCCCGCCCCCACCCTCACACTTTATCTTAGAAGCGGAATTAATTTATAATCCACACCATCAATTTAATACTAATAGGTCAAAACCGGCACAAGCCCTTACCCCTTCATAACTCTTGGCTTCTACACCATGCTTTGTACTCAAGTATACATCTTGCTCAAATCCTCTCTGGCCTAAAATTAAACAATTAAAAGTTTATTACTTATTCCAATATTTACGCAACTTCCCAACAAACGATTGGATTCAACTTCAGAATTTCTTACCATGTGGAACCTTTGAGTAGAAACAAATTTCATACACTTCGTACTCATCTGTTGTAAATGTGAATCGTCCTTTCTCTGCATTATCCTTCTTCCATAAGAAACCACCTTTGGAATCTACGACCTATACAATATTTCAAACAGAAATATTAACTATCCATTAAGAAACCATATGCAGGATTCCCACAACAAAATATGGTGTCAAAAACTCGACATTCTGACACAAAATTCTGTAGAGTACAAATCTTGAATGACTCACCGCTAAATTGACTGTTTGACCTGGAGAGTCTGTGATTTCGAAGTCCCCAGACACAAGGACGTCTTTATGGATTTCTTCCCGAAGACATTTCTGAGTATTGGGTTGAAGTTTGAACATGAGGGAATTGGCGAAGCCGAACAACAAACAACCCGTCAAACACACTTCTATGAAATTCGTCTTCATTTTTTCGGGTCAAAAGTCAAAACAAGGTTAAGTTCACTGTATATTTGGAGACCACCGCACCGCTTACTGACTACACGGATTGACAATTAATTGAAGAATTAATTAGTAACTAACTGGACATTCCAGCTTTAGAAACAGACTGGAGAAAGCGGAGATGTCTTGACATTTGAATTGAGCGCATGAATTTCTGAGAGCCACATCACATTAACATTCACCATTTGATTTGACTCCTTCCCATAATAATAACCAAATTGCATACAGGGTGGTGCAATTTTAGTACCCTGACTGACGTGTATGCTTTTGTGGTCATCTTATCTTTCTTTTGTTGTTCGGTAATCCCAACTTTTATTACAGGGCAGGATTTCAGGATGCCACGCTGACGCTGCATACACTGCACTGCACCTTCCACGTTGTTGTAATTGTAATGTAACTACTGTCCAAAATTCAGCACAACAGAAGTGTGAGAACTTTGTCAACGGCCAGAGTCTGTTTTGTAATATTTTGTATTGTTTTGTACTCTTTCTCTTCCAGCTGTTTGATATGAAATACACACCTTCATGAAATAACTAAAATTAATAGTAAAAGTACTCTCATTAGTAGATCAAAGTAGTCTTTCATTTATTTTAGGAATGTTATAGGATTACAGCTAATTCAGGAATGCGAATATTTAAGAATTCCAGGAATATGAAAGTAATCAATCAAATCATACCTCCTTTTCAGAGCGATTAAAAGCTTTTCTGCATGTGTAATCTGCTGAATACAATCTCTGTTAATCAATCTCCTGAAGAACAAACCAATTTGGTTTTGAAAGCTTGGAAATAAATTGAATTTGTTTCAAAATGACATCCGAAAACTCCATTGAAAACTCAAACACTAATTGTAAATGAACACGTAGTTATGCATAAATCGTGATGACGGGATTGGCATTCATTTAAACATCACACATCAGGGCTTAACTATTACGAACAAGAGTTTCATACAAAGCTTCCAGAATTCCACAAACAGACATACACAAATGTTAGATCAAAGTTTCATTAGAATGACAAAACTTGAAAAAACTGGACATATCGAATCCAGATCCGATTACTAATCGACAATCCCAATTTCCCATAATAATTTCCCATGATAAATTCGATCCCTGCCATCCATTGCATTTGCAATGCATGTAGTCATTCTCATTGTGGACTCTTTACGGCTGGTTTCTATTTGAACGAAATCTAAACCTTTCGGGAATTGTACATATTGTGGGTACATTTGACACGTACACGAATGACTAAACAGTAGGAAAAAATATTGATTTAGTGAATCGGGTTTTACTTTTCTCCCGACCCGAATATCATGTCCTTCCTTTTCCAACCGATGCTATATATGTACCCAGTACTCAGTAGTCAGGTGGAATAATGAATGAATAGTGAATTAAGGTGGATTCTAGATTGTATGTAGCAATAGGGTTGAACCCAGCAGGTGAATTTCTAATCCCTTACCCGCAAACGCACTAACTATGAGAATAAGCATTTGTGTTATATTGTCGGGGATTTCAGAGCAGGATAGGAGTCGGAGAAATCGGAACAAACGGAAAAGTAATAAAAAAAGAATCTAAAGTCAGTTGATGGATCGTTGTGGAATTGGTCAAAAGTGTTTTTTCTTTCTCCGTCTCCTCTCCTGACTTTCCATTACTGCAATTTTCCATCCAACTCAACTTTCTCACTTTCTCCCTACCTCTATCTCTTTTCGTTAAATCGAAATTTTCTTTCCTTACACAATACACGACATACACTTTCCCCCGTCGAGTCCTTTTAGAATTTGACAACTCGAATATGTAATAAGTGAAGGGTAACTTCCGACTCTTCCGGAGAAATTGACTTGAGTGATGGTTCGATCATTCCTACAAATTATATCACGACAAGTACAGTTTCTTATGCGTCATCCTCCCTCATCGTTGATGTTGACAACCCGCAAGACTTTCACTAGTTCCTCCACATGTCAACAAATCACCCTTCATTGATTCAAATAGCGTCCTTCTAATTCTCTGGCTCTAAATTCTGGAATCTGTGCTACACTAGCTGACTATCATTTTTACACTTGATAGTTTCGTGTGTCAAAATCTGCAAGAGTCGGAGAGTCTCCTAAAATTACTTGACAACGTATTTTTCTAGCTCTCCTTCATTTTTACCAGTTGAGTCATCATCGAAAATAATGAGAAAGTCCAGCCGTGAGTCAACTTTCTTATTGTACACGCAAAAATCTATAAAAATTCGGGTCACATTAGTTACGTTGTTATGCACGGTAGACAATTTGTAAAGCAATGCTGCGTGCGATCAGAGGTCAATCCATATTAACTTCGACATGTAAAAAGTTGTGCATATTGCAGATCATTTGCCATATAAGCAGCTAATATATTAAGCGGAACGACATCACGAAAACTTGAGAGGTCAATGATGTTTTCTATTCAGGAAAAGAAAGTTGACCAGCACATGTAACGCTGTATCTGCAATGTGTAACGACAAATTAAGACCATGTGAATTCAAATCTGCTTAAATTCTTTTCAGCGTTTGTTTCTATACCAACGGTACCCCGGACCCTCTCTGGACAATGGTTGACTTTTTCACACATGGCAAATCATTACAGGAAAATACTCAATGTGAAACCTAGGGTAGATACAGCAGCTCCAAAATTTTCTTACATGGAGAACGCTCCTAAGGTTTGAATTAACTGTACAGTTTACATATTGATGATGTTAAATTAACAGAAAGTACATATTTCATATCACATTTTATTTTCTGTACGATGATCCAGCCTTCGCCAAAATTAAAGAAGGCTCCCAGGAAGCAATTCTCAGCTCCACTTGAGCGAGATGTTCCCAAAGTCAAGAAGAAAAATGTTGGTCCAACAAATCAATCTCAAATGAAACTCCAGAGACCAAAGAAAGCGTCTGATATGATTGACTTTGAATTTCAAACATTAAGGAAGGCTTTCGATAACTCTTCAAAAATTGTTAAACCTGCGCCCAAATCAAGTGCGTATCAAGTTGTGTTTGGACCATCTAAATTAAAACAGTCTCGGGAAGGTAATGAATGAATCTGTGAAGTAATTGTGGGCACTTGGGGCAGAAACTAATTTGTAACTAATTTTGTATTGTTTTTTTTTGTTGCAATTAAGACTTGTCCAGAGAAAGTCTCATTGATGAGCGGATAGGCGAAGTTGGGACAATGGGCATAGCTGAAAAAATTAAATTATTTTTGGACCATATACACGACTACGACATGAATAATAACCGAACACCTCGAGGGCAATCATTAACTGGACCTGGACGGAAAGAACGGATAAGATCTCGAGAAGAACTGAATGAATCATATTTAGCAAGGCATTCCAAGTGTTTTATCCCTGCTTTCGAATTTGATAAAAAACCAAGGAATCCTCAGCAAAATAATAGTTATGGGAACATGAGTTCATTAACATCCACTCCGACGAAGCAGCAAAAGTTGAAACCCAAAATTAAACACGTTTATAACAGTGATCATTCATTCTTGACCAACAAACAGAATTTAAAAAATTTGAACGGTCCGACAACAATCCAAAAGAATTCAGGAAACGTTCGGAGTGTGGACAATAACATGAAAAAAAGAAAAGTAGTACAAATACAACGAAGTCGAAGTCAAAGCCCTGGGTCAATATCTGCGGTTAGTTTGTAGTGTATTTTATATATGACCCTCCTGCATGTCATGTTATGTTCGTGTTTGTAATATTAAGTTGAATAATTTATGTTGATTTGTAGGGAACCATCCATGGAAGTGATGAGTTGACAGAAGCTCGACTCTTACCTTTGTCGTCCAAAGGAAAAACATCTGAATCTGCTCACCGATCAAGAAATCCGACCACAAATCGTGTACAGGAAAACAACAGTGTTCGAATTATTGACGACCATGACATGTCTTCCACTTGGTTAAAAGAAAAAGTAGACAAGGGATTGATTAGAATCAATAATGCGTACTTTCAATTGGGAAATGGAACGTCGTCTACAATGTCGGCTTCTGCACCCGCATTTGGAATTCTCAACAATAAAGATTCAAGTCGTGACTCTGCTTATGGATTTTCTAGTGGTGAAAGTCGAATCACAACTACTCGAGAGTCCACTCCTGAAAAGATTGCAAATTCATCTAAATCTAAACATAAAAAACATTCACCGGATATGGGAAAGTATAAATCTTCATTATCAACGGTCGCGTCTTCGAATCAAGACAGTCCGGCCAGATCAGTCATAAATAAATATCAGTCAAGATTAGGGGAGCATAGGGAATTCCAGTCGACGACGAAACCGACCAGGTGGGTAAACGAAACGGAAACATCCAACTCAATTTAATATTCATAAATCCAATTTTATGTAATGCAGCGCGAGTGGGTCCAATTGGATGTCGGATAATCGCTACCTCGATTTCCTGACAGCAGTCACAGACGATGTCGTCAGCAGAGGGATTTATACGAACAAAGGGCTCAAGACTCTCTTTCAATCACATGTGGACAAAAATCCTGACTTAGACACGGTAAGGTATTTAATTTTCTTATTCGGCATGAACGGAATCTATAGTCCGGTTGTCCCACTATTGAGTTTTAGCGTAAGGTATTCATACTTTTGGGGCACCCTGTATCTAGCTCACTTTCTCCAATACCTTTCTCGATGGAGAAACACGACTTTCACTTTCCCTGATTTGGAGAAACTGTCTTGCTATTTTCTAACTATTTTTCTAGGAGAAAATGATGCATATGCTGAATCGTCTAAGGATGGACGTCGGTGTTCCAATGGATGATGCTTTGAACCAGTTAGAATTTGGTTATGGATCAGTCAAGTATTCTACTCCGCTATTTTTCTCCAGAAATTCTGGTCAAAGCCAAAAACCAGCATTCAGTGCCACCACCAGCTCAAGAACGTGTAACAAAGAGTCAGAATTTTCTGTCCATGAATTGCATCATCGTCAATCACCACCTGAAGACTATCATTCCTCTGATGAGGGAAATAATAGCAAAGCGTCGTCTTGCAATACGAGTGCCAGTGTAATCGATGGTGGTGATCTAAACTTTCCAGCCAATAATTCTGTGAGTCGAGTTTCAAGTCAAACTTCACAGGACAGTGTTTTAAGTCTAACGGAGTCTGAAATTGCAAATGCTTTGAAACAAGTTGGCTTTGATAGTGAGTCTACAATGGATATTGTAAATATTATCGGTCATCAAAATAAGTCAAAATCAAAGCAGAAATCTTCACGAGGTCTTCCTCAACATCACCATCAACCCTCAACATATAATATGACGTCCAAATCAAAATCGTTAAATTCCGGGCGTTCAAACTCAAGGGGTTCTGCTGGTTCTTGCTGACTTAAAAACTCAGATGATAAGCTTGAATTGAAAGAGTGTTCACAAAATTTATTGTTAGGTATTTATGCTCAAACTCGTACAAATATTTCATGGTCTTTTAAACTATGTACTAATTGTTTTTTATATATTTATTGAAGTTTTTATTATTATTGAAAGACTTGTGTGTATTCTCAGCAATGTCATTTTAATATTAAGAACGTAATGCCTGACACAATAGGTCATTTGGTTCTGGTCGTGGTAGAAATTAATTCCAATGAAAATTTTTGATCAAAGGCACTACAGATTTTCTGTGTTGTACTATTGTTAAAAATAGCATTGCTGCCAGTATGTAATGATTTACACTAGTTAAAATTATCATGTTTACGATAATAAAAACGAATCACAGTATTTCATCAGAATTTCAAAGTTGATTGCTAGCAGCAACTTTCAGTTCAAGGCTCAAGAGTAATAAAATTGGAGGAACTTAAGTAATACTTAATTATTCTTCGGTTGAGCGAATAATTTTAGTTGATACAGCGGGCACAGGTGAAGCACTGATAGTCGAATCGGACTTCCCTTCAGAAGACTTTATACTGTCGGAGGAACCGTCAGTAGACGCTTCACCGTTGCCGATTAGTTTATTCGACAAACGACGAGAACGTCCATTTGCCTTCAACGGAGCCATATTTTGATCAACTTGTAAAATTTTCAGGAGTTTAAAAATATCATGAATTACAAAATCTGGTTTAGGACTTGGACTAGTCAAATCGTGGTGAGGCAAAGGAAACCAAACGACTATTCCGAGCTGAGCATTGAATCCCCCTTCAATATCTGTCTCTAAACGGTCTCCAATCATTAAGCAGTTGTATGGTTCTACTCCAAGCTTTTTGCAAACCTTGAAAAATATTTCTGGTGCTGGTTTCTCCCATTCATAGTCCCCGCTTACCACAACAGCGTCAAAGTAATTTTCCAAGTTTTGATCATTAATCTGGTTAGAGAATTATTATAAATTGAGATTAATTATTGCAAAGTGCAGGTTTAGAACTTTATTAGAACACTTTCTCACCTTTTCCCACTGTGGGTCGGAATGTCCATTTGTGATTAGAGCTAAACGATAATGTTTCCTCAGCATGCAAAGAAAATTGAGCGTAGACTCAGGAAGAATCAACCGTTGATTCCGAATTTCCTTCCATTTCTTGTAAATAATATCTGAGAAAAACAAATTACGTTAGAAATTAGCCTTATGGTAAACTTACGCTGTGTATGATGGTATAGCATTAAGATTTACCAGCAAATCCGGCGTATTTCTCCCCCAAAGTTTGACTCCATATCCCAAGACGCCATTCATCTACTGTCGGTACTATTTTCTCGGGGTATCTCATTTCAAGTCGATACCTCGACAGAAATGTTTCGGTTACATTGTCAGCAGTTGAACGAGGGACTTCAAAATCACGGACCAGAATTTCAGAAATCTAGAGCCATGCAATAAAATTTAGATTAATTATGGCAGTGGCAGTTTACAAAATGCTGTTTAGAAAACTGTAGACATCAAAATTATGCAGTATATGGGCTTGATTCAGTACAGTACAGTACAGTACAGTTTTAATATGTGTAGTTACGAATTGTAACTACAAATAAAAATTTTGGAACCCTTTCTGGGATTTTTTGAACTTGACAAGTTGAATATTTGAAATTTCGGATGAAGGCAAAAACCAGTTTTGACAATATAAACTAAAAATTTTGGTCTCTTCAAGATGAAATTTAAATGCCATTCAAGTTAATGAGTTCGCGCAGTGTTCCATTCGTCTTTTTTATTCTGATACAAGAAGTGGACAAAACAAACACAAACACCTGAATATGGGTAACAGCAGTCGTGATAGGGAGAGTTTATTCGTAGCTAAAATAAATGTAACCATCGTACAGAGTGTTTTCAATGCAGTACTTCACAGAACAGAGATTAAATCAAAAAATTGGAAATGCAATAACAGTTAAGTTACGTAGATTTCTCAAAATATGCAGTCAAGTTGTAATTGTAGTAAATAGACAATGAAGCAAAATAATTTGAGTTACACATGAACAGCACACACTTAATTTTAAAAGACAAATAAATCGAGGTAGATTATCAGTGTAGACAACATGAGCAATCCATCAATTCCACCGTTTAGAAAAAAATTAAAAGTTAATTCTCTCAATTGTTTACACAAGTAGGTTGTTCCAAATTACTCGAACATAAACATTAAAATAAGCAGAGAATGGTGAAACTGATATTGCGCTCTCAACCACTCTAGAAATATAGCCGAACGAAACTCGAAAATATAACCTCAGAATAACAGAGAAAGTTCAAAAATCAAAAATTTAGCAAAAAAAAACCTTCCAGTCATTAAACGAGGATTAATTTCTAGGCTACTCCAGTTAGTGCTTTCTTCAAGGCGCGCAAGTGGTGACTGGTTGCCAATGCTGCACCCTTGCTCTTAATAATTTTTGTAGGTTTTTCGCCACCCTTGAGACAAGCACTAAGGAAATCTTCATAAGCCGCCAAAGTGCTTGGGTCGATTCGATTCTTGTACGCTTTGGACAGATTGGAGATGAGTGCATCCAAAAATCCACTCTCCGCAGCGAAATCTCCCAACCAAGGCAAAATTTCCATTAATCCACCAATGGTTTGAAGACACAGAAACCACATTTCCTTAATATCAGGCCAAACAGCCCGATAATTTGTGGTGAGTTCTAATGATGGTGGGCTTGTGGATTCATCTGGTAAATGAGCATCCCAAACAAATCTCACGACGGCTTGACCAAATCGAAAGACTGCATTGTCCGACCCGGTCATGAGACGACTTGACTGAAATTCCTGTTCAGGGGTCAGAGTTCCAGCTGTTTTGGCATCTGCTGCTTTTTTCGTGACATGTAAAAGTAATAGTAGCCCAAGGGACGCTACATTTGAGAGTAAATATAATTCTTCCTGTAGGTTATTCAACATGGGCAAGGCAGAGAAAGCCCATCGCATAGTTTGATGAAAGATTTGACTTGAGGACACGAGTTCAGGGTCTAGAACTGTAATGTTGATGAATAAATTACAAGTGTTGATGAGGGCAGATCGGATTTTCAAAAGAGTAATTTTGATATCCTCAACATTCAACCCATCATCCGCTTCTTCTTTTTTCCCTTTCCGTGTGCTCTTCGGTCGTGATTTCTTCTCCAACAATTCTTTCAAATTCTTATAAACTGACCAATTATGGGTTAGAAAGCGATTGAGCAAATCTTCCCCCTGCGCTGCTAAGAAAATTTTCACTCCATTTTCATTATTTGTCAAATGACAAAGGGTCGGGAGTAATATACACAAAATTTCGGGTAGAAGGGGTTCAATGGACTTCCCGGCTTCACTCAGAGCCAAACTCTCCATACTCTGATTCAGTTCAGCATCTTGAAATGACTCAAAGACAAGTCCCAGGACAAATGGCAATTGCTTATAAACTTCTTCCTTCAGAGAACTAGTCTCTTCTGTCAAAATAAAAATAAATACTTTAAAATCTGAGTCTCAAATCTTCTAAAAAATAAAATAAAATTAATTTGACAGTTTTGGGAACTTACCAGCTAGCCAAGCTGCCAGACAACGAACGGAAGCACAGGCCAACACCTTCTTTTTTGAATCCCAAAACTTGGCACTTTTCTCTGATTCTTTACGCATTAGATTCAGAAATCCCAGTATAGCTGAGGAAGCTCCTTTGAGTGAATGATAAACCTGTTCCTTCTGCTTGTCATCCAAATGTTCAAAATGGTTTCCAGACATGAACCGAATTGTTGTCTCAATAATTGCGTAGCATGATCCAATTAATTCATCCTTAGGAAGTATCTTGTCCAAAGTCCTGTCCTCTAAAGTCATCCTTACCTCGATACAGCTCAGGTGGACCAGCAGTACTAAGAATTGATAAGCTTTGGGACCTTCCTCTGAAGTTTTGACGATCCATTCTACTCCCAGAGTACTTAACATAATTGATGCTAGTTTAAGGGCTGGATTCCTTTGTTTCTCTGTTATTTTACTTGATAAAATATCAATGAGTCCTTTGAGGACGCTGTGTGGCCAAAATGAGTGTTCGACATTTTCAGGAGTCATATTAAAAGTTGACATGATGGAAGCTATAATACCACATAGCTCAAATTTTTGATCCGATTGATCCGCTTCAAATTGCAGTGAGATCCTGTCCATTAAAATATTGAAACCTTCCAGGTAATTCTCCCATGTTTTAGTTCCCAAAACGGCTCCGATGCACTTGATGACTTCTACAGCATCGTCAACATCCGTTTTAGAGTATGTGTTCACAAGTCTTGGGACTGCTCCTGACTTGACCAAAGCTAAACTTCCTTTCTCAGTCGTCGCAACTGATTTAAGACAATGGTACGCTTCATTCACTACGACTAACAATTGATCATCCTCATTATCGTCATCCATACTTTCTGTAATTTGAAGAAAAATTGGAATCGCTTCTAACATTTCAGGTGACTCAGCAATCGTTGGGTCTGAGCAAAATGAAGTCAGAATGCTAAGGGCCACGGATTTGTAGAGCAGAGCTGGACAGTCTTCCGTTGATGGAGACAATAAAAGTCGGAGAAGAAATTTGAAACCAATTGCACTGAAAAGGGCCAGACGACTTTCTCGGGTGATTTTGGATGCCTTCACAACTTTGGTGACGAGGAAGAGGGCGGCCATTTTCTCTGTATCATTCTTTGCACCTTGGAGTGCAACAATGCACTTCTGAACCGCCGGGTCAATTTTTGCAGACATTTTGACACTTCAAGCTACCAAAATTGTTCACAAATGTTCCGAATCTTCTCTTCTCACTGTGTCAAAAAGTTTAAAGTCGTGCGTTACAAAATAGTATTCCTTTTCCTTCCTTACAGTGGCAATGAAATACAAATATCTCTAGTTTAAATTCGACTAAACTAAATTGTATGTGTTTGTGGTGCAAGTATGAATTTTCTCATGTGAATGGCGTACTCAGTAACTGTGTCCTCTCTCCAAGTGAAAAGTCGAAAGAAATCGGAATTGCCAAAAATACACCAAAAAAGTTGAGTCACTCCAGAAGTACAAGTGCAAATGCCTGACTGACAAAGACAATTCTATTGAGTAAAATCTCCTTGTGTAGAATAAGTTTCAGTTTCTTTAGCCCTTCTGAACTAACCACCACCGAATGAGAACACTTGGATTCATACTATTTTTAGAAAAAAAAATCTTTTCAAATAAATGGTTTATATTTAGCTCATCCACACGGATCTTTGCATGTTGTCTATAGTTTTTCTGATTTACTTGCAGCCTATTCCAAGAGTGAGGGTGTAAAGTGTAAGGATGTCATGGTAAAAGCCAGAGTGAGTATGATGGCGGGTGGCTGGGTAAATAGGTATGGAATATGAGCGTGGTCTTATTTAGCGGAGGAAGTAAAACGAAGCTGAGAGATATACAAACTTTGGCAGGTTGACAAATTATTACAAATCCGGAGGCGTTGGCATTCTAAAGAGTACCAGTGGAAAAGTGATATACACGCAAGTGAGCGTCACAATAAACAAAACCCCGAGATCAGATTTAATTGTAACAGGATATGACGTGATCCAAACATAAAGGAAAGTATCAGATCGTATGACGCCTTAGTTTCGCATCGTCGAAAGATATTTTGGCTGGGAGAGATTAGTAATACTAATAATTTCAGGCTTTTCGCCAATAAGTTGTGTATCAGTGCAACTTTAACTTTTGTGATATCGCTGGGCGACCGACTAACTTTCTGATAAAAATGACCTAAATCTGTGATATCGCTGGGCGACCGACTAACTTTCTTATAAAAATGACCTAAATCTCATCCCAAAGAAACGCAGTAAAATTTGTAAAATATGAGTTCCATCTACCAGAAACTAAACTGCGGGTATTCAAAAGCATAAAACAATACCAGGAAAAGCTTTTGTACATGTTGTATTATGCAGTATATTTATCCCTGGAGATTTTAGTTTCCGTCGTCAAAGTCAAATGCTTTCACCTCGCTAAGTCAAAGTCAGATGTGCAGTGCGGAAAGTGCAGATATTTGAATTGCATGAAACGCAACTGAAATATTACGTCCTCTGACTTTCTCTGTTCCGCGTAAAGATTCCGTAAATATTTTCAGAAACTTGACATGTATAATTTTGGCTAAATAAACTTGACCTGTAAGACACACGAAGAACTGTACTTGAGTATCGAATACACAATTTTTGACACTCACACTGGTGGGCAGTATTATACTCCAATGCAGTTCTTGAAATATTAAAACTGTGGTATTTCAATGAAAAATAAACTTTCAGATTAAACTATAGCAAACAGTCCCTTCCCTTTAAACACGGAAAAAAGCCTCGTTATCGTTATACATTATGGTAACTTTAAAATGTCAATGTCCAATGTTTAATTAAAATTAAAAATTAGCGTCACAAAACAAAACTAGCTTTTCAACATATAAAATACGTAATATTTCAGTTGGCTTTCATGTTGTTATATTGTTAAGGTTTAGTTTAAACTAAAGACTAAAGATTTATTTTTTGACCTTTTTTAATTACCGCAGTTAGTTAAGACCCAGGCAGGCGACCCTTGAATGTAAACTTCGTCTTTTAAAATGAGTGTAATGTACTTCTCTTACTTCAATTCCGGATGGTATTAATTAATTTAAAATTCAAACACTAAATTAATGTAAATTGTTTAACCGGCACTCTTCTTATTATTATGTGTGATTTAAGTTGTGAACTATAAACGCATGTTGAATTTGCATGGATTGAAATTCGCTGACTTCCAATTTGCCGGGGTTGAAAATAGTACTCTGGAGCCAAAGGACTGAATTGGGGACATGTGCTTCGTAAATAAAAATAAATAATTATTTAAGCAAAACTTATTTGCACATTTGCAGTGACCCAAAATAAAGAATTTTAATTCAAACGAATGATTATTACAACAATACATGAAAATTATCCTATTAACTAATTCATTCTTCCTTTGTGAGATTCACCCAAAATTTTTAGAACAATAGCTTTTAGAAGTTCGTCGTATTCTTAGTCTTACCAGGTTGCGAATTCCGACTTTGATAGACCCCAAATATTACTTTATTTCTCAACTAGTGTAAGTTCTGGTGATCATTAATTAAAAGGGTATTTCGTCTTGGTCGTTAAGTGCTTAACATGCAGTAAGCAAACACGGGCTACAAGCCAAAGGGGCCATTTGCGACCTACTTCTATGGAGTAATTGGTTTTTGCACAATAATATCGAAATTGAGGCATATATTTTACAAGTCACCCATATATTTTGGCTCGGAGAACCTGAATTCACGAGGTTGTACAACGTACTTCCATAAATAACAAACGTCACAGTTAGATGATTTCTAACAAGTACCGAATTGATGGCACTCGTGAGTGACGCATTTCAACATTGCTCCCGGCCGTGCGTGACTATCATTTTCCGAATTCCGAATATAATTTATTGGGATCCAGGATTCGTGGATTTGTATGTGTCGATGAGGAACATTTCAGTAAAATATCAGAGACCGTGAACCTTAACAGAGACATCCTTCAATTTCTGTGAGGCGTACAAGGTACAAGTATGGAAATGGGCTCAAGTTTCGTTTTGCGGTTTACGTCTCAACAAGTATCCCTCTCAATTACCCTGGAACACAAGTTGTTCTGTGTTGACCTTACCATTTACCATATTGTAATCAATCGTCACAAAAGAACAAAGTCAAAAGTCTACAAAGTTCTTAAGATATCGTGGTACTCATACTCATGTATTAAACTATTAAATATATAAAGAGTTGATCTGCTAAATAGGATTACGCAGTTAAAAGAGTTGAGATAGCTTGAAAATACTACGCGTCATACAAAAATACGGAACACAAATTAGACTGAACCAAAACCAAATAAAAGCGGATTATTTTTAGCGGACCATGCATATGTAAACAACTTTTGGTCAGATGAGATGATTATATTCTATTAAAGACTTTGAAACCTTCTGAATGAATGAGTTTAACATGGGATAGGTTAGATGACCTGCTGCGGCCTTCAGGATGTTAATCTTAAAATGGTTCTTCGTATATTTCTACTATTACCTACTCTCGTTTAATAATTATTATCTGCTGATGTCACGAAATGGCAAAAACGTTGCTTTTCCAGGGACTCAAGCCCTGCGTAATTGGCAAAAGTACAAAGTGCATGTCAAGAATTGAACGTTCAAATAAAGAATCTGTATGGAACACACGCAATTTCAACTGTTGAACATTCTAATAAGCTTAATCTGACATGAATAGAATATGGTGTATCTCATGTTTCTTCACGAGAATTGTCCATTACATATTACATTACGGAAACTGTTAAAGATAGAAATACGAGCACTGCAATTTGTACTCCTGAATTATCATTATAATACAGAATTGCGTGGGAAGATGTTATGCGGTGAGATTCATGGGATATCGAATGACCAGAGAGAATGACGATTCTCTTTTTCTTTAGGAAACCAGGATTGACAATCAGCAGAATAGAGAGGATGAGACGTTACAAAATTGTGACTTGTTCGTATTGTGAAAGGAATGTCGATTAACGTCTTCCATAATAAAGTAGAGTTTCAGTACCAAATACTTTGGGAAAATTCCTATGGTATCCGTATACCGCGTAGGGACTTATTTCTGCATCTCTGTTGCATCGTGAATTGTGACAAAAATACACCACGAATGTCATGAATCGAATCATGAATGACGCAAATGAACGTTTCCAATGGTCCGGAGAAAGTATATAGTTTCATCATAAGAAAATCAACCACTCGGTGATTTTCAACAAAATTCCACTTCCATTTAACTACCTTGTGTGAAGATCCTGCGGCCCAGGTCAGGATTTAGAGCGTTAGGATAAATATTTCCGTCAAATTCGTTATTCATACTAGACATGTTTTGCTAACTAATGCCATAATAAACCAAATAAAATATGCACCTCAGTTCCAATTTTTGAAGGAATTAAAGCAATTAATTTTTCAGGACTATGCAGGTATCTTGTTCTGGGCACTGTCCAAGTGTGCACACAAAATGTACAGATGATAGGAACCTGAATTTGAAAGATGAATTAGAATTCTATTAAAATCTCAACGTGGGTGAACAAGTAAAGTTGACACATTATTTGAAGTACAAATTAAACATAATAGATTGATTGGCTCCTGTGCAGTCGGCAAACGCAGAGAAGGCTGGTAAGTCAGCTTTTTGTAGTGGAGTTTGGACCATGAAAGATTATATTCTAGTCAGTCAAGCAGAGTCAAGTTCAAGATTACAGTGATTAAAAAATGCAATTAAAACTATTGTTCATGTCACCAGAAATAATTAAATGCCGACAAGCACCGATTGAGATTGAGAATTGTAAAATTGTAATACATACTCCCTGTTGTGTCATGTCATGTCATATATGTCGTGTTATCTTTGTTCTTGTGTGTGTGTGTGATTTACTCAACTTCGCTTCGTTCGTGCGTACTCTTCATTTTTGATAATTAATATTCTGTATGGGAATGGTAATACAATACATGTGTTATGCATTCACGAATGTCGTGAATGATTGAATTATAGTTTTTAAGGATGTAGATATCCTGTTCCCAAGGTTGATTTTAAAAAATCATATTCCACCAGACATTTAGTCAGCGAAATCTTTCTGAATTTAATGTGGCCATAAAAATGACATTATGGCTTACATGTTTTTTCAAAGTCCGTCGAATGATTAGTTTGTACTTTGAACTGACGCGTGATAATTTTAATAGTCTCACAATTATTTTTTCCATTGTGCCATTGCTATTATGCCTGTTTTTTTTATTAGAAAGCGCGTGGCGTGACGTACATTCTCATAATAATTATTGTAAGCAGAAGTTGTCACTTGTCAGTTAACAGCAGTAAACTGTAAAAATTATGTATGTGAAGTTCCCGACTTCATACGCCAAGAATTAACCCATACTTCAAAGAATAATTAGAATACAAGATGAATATATAGAATTTATTTCAAATATTAAAGTTACAAATAAGGCGTACATATCCATAAGAATCAAAATTTTGTACAACCAAATGGGCTACATGCTCTGAAGATTGAACCTCTCTGATTTGTCGAGTTGCGAAAGTTGCGATCTTGCGATGCGATAGAATTGGTAGAACGCCAAAAACAAGAGATGAAGCATTTCACGGATTAACAGATTAGCGCACGTTGGTGCAGCAGACCAGTTGCGATTTATCAATTTGCAACCACATAGGGTCCCGCAAAACCCAAACCATTCAAAAATTCACAAAAAGAGAGTAACAGAGTATATTTTTGAAGCTTTTTTCTCTTCTAATTACGCAACTATTCTTTGAATTATATTCTCGGTTACTGTTTCTGTACACTGCACTACTGCACAGCATAAAATTATAAATGTGAAAATTATTAATTCACTTACCTGTTCACATGCAGCTACATCAGCTTTTCTTGTTTCAATCAAAGTATTGTCCAAATCGAAGAACAATGCACTGATTTGATTTCCAGGAGTCGGTCCATCACCTTTTTGACGTACTCGGAATGTATTATTCTCCTCTGAATTATTATTGTTATTGTTATTACTATTCATTTTGAGCTCAACCTTAACTGGTGGAATAGTACTGAATAACTGTTTGTATAGAGAATTATTGCGTATACGTTTAGTTCGTTTCTTCTAGTTATTATTATGTAATAAACTTGTGTTGTTATTTTGTACAAGTAAAGTAGTAGTGGAGTTTGAGTGTGTGAACCCGCAAGAATAATAATAAATATAGTTTGGGACAAGAGCGTACACGCACAGCAAGAGCCAAGAGCTACTCCAGTTCTGCAGTTTTCTTGACAAGCGTCCAAGACTAAATTAATACTTTTCCTTGACTCACGACAACAGAACCTCAGTCAAGTTATAAATATGTGGATTCTGGATACTGATACTGGTGGGAGTCAAACCTAAAAACATGCACCACCCATTCCATATTATTCTATGAAGGTGAACTTAACTGGTGAACAATTATTAAAAGGGGTTAAAGTATCAAGAGATGACATGACCGACTTTTATCATTAAGCACGAGCGAGTGTGGTCCAGTTCAGGAACAAATTACATTATGTAGACACTTATGACTACGACTACTTTTAGCCAACAATCTGATTAGAATTCCACGTGTGTGTTGTCAATATGTGACCACATTATAACATTTCATAAGGTAAGGGAAATCGTCAGAATAATGGTCAGAATCGTCTGAGTACCTGCGTTCAGCAGTACATGCAATCATTGTTACAATTTTGATTTGTACAATCACTTTGTATTGTATCGTTCGGATTGTACATGACACAATCACTTTGTCACTGACACAGCGCACAGGAAGTGGTCAAGCTTGCACAAAAAGGTCGGACCGAGGAGTAAAAAAAGAACTATTTATTTCCACAGACCTAGGCACGTCATAAAACTTGTGATTTTCCGTTTCTTACCATAATATACAAGTGCTCACCCGGAATTCCTGATAGTCATATTAAATGGACAAGCTCAGTTCAATTTCGGGTGCACTTTTATTTTGCATGCAAGCAGCAAGGAAATGTATGACTTTTTGGTCGCCCTGTACTGAAAGTTCACAGCACATACGTCTCAATTAGTCCCGTGAAGTGGTCATATTTCCAAAAGAGAAATCTCTGCAGTATTTTGCAGGTACAAATGGTAAATGGTACAATGCAATTTACAATTAAAATTAAATGCTCCGACTCAAGTTTCCTGTTTATTGATTCTGCCAGCTAACGTTAAAAAAATGATTATTAACTCGGTTATATACAAATATCGTTTTGTTTACGTTTGAATTTTTTAAATTTGAATGTTAAAACTTATAAATTCTATCACTCTAAATCAAACTCCTGAAGAAGGAACTAATTTTGTTCCGAAAACTCGAGGAAATAAACTCAATTTTATCTTCAAAATGACTACCGATTATTCCATTAAAAACAACGACAAAAAATGGTGTTTAAAATCCGACTCTTCCTTTACGGTACAATCACAATCTTGGCTGGCTAAACTTATATTAAAACTGTCTCAAGATTTTCAAGCAAGTCCAAACTTTTTTTGATTCTACTTAGGTAATGCATGATGAACGAATGATATTACATGGAGATTTTTGAAAGTAATTAATTACAATTACAAAACACATGCGAAATTACGAAAGTAATTAATTACAATTACAATTACAATACAAATTGCAACTTTAGGTACGTGTTACGTCACGTGTAGCTCTAAAAACACCTCCTTTCCAACAATACCATAAACTTCTGTTCTGTTACATAGTACAAGACTTCACCAGTGAACTGATGTAATTAAACTACAATTACAATTTCTACGGGGTTGTAATCGTAATTCTGTAATGTAATTATAAATGTAATTGTAATTGACCCCAGGTCTGAATGTAAGTTACATTACATTTACATTACATCCAGACTACATAATTAACTTTGTGAAATTTTCTACTGGATCATCCAGTCATAAAGTTAATTAACCATATGACCAGGGAGGCATTACAAATTAGCATAATTTTTCCGTTATGTAACACCGATAAGTGGCTCAGGTTACGAATGCGATTACGAATGAGGAACTACAGACCACAGCTCAGGACGGCATAAATCAGGGAGACCAATAATTGGTTAACAATAAATGCCCCTTGCAGGGACGACCCAGAATTATCTGGGTCTCTCCAGGGTTTCTCGGGATAATTCTGGGTCCCCGACCAGTTCAAGTTTAGACTTGTTTACAATTTGCTCGATTTTTCTAATTTCAATGGCTCAGGATTTTTACGCGGTAAAGTGTCGGAAAACACAACTGTTAATTTCACTCCCTCGTCTCGACAGGAGAAGTCAAATCCAATTCATTGCCCTTTTTTAAAGTGTTAAGCCAGTACTACCGGTCAGTGCGGTCAGGTCAGGTCAAAATACTTCCCTACCCTATCCATCTGTATCTGAGACTGAAAATATTAATATTAGTGATACCAATTATAACAAGTGGTCAAAAACTCACCTTTTTTAACAAAGTTCAGGACACTTTTCAACCGCCAAAAGCCAACAGGAGGAGTGAAAAGAAGAATCTATTAAAGCCCGAGAGGTCACAAAGGTCAGAAGTCAGAAATGGCTTTGTCCAGAGCCAGGACTTCGAAGACGAAGGCCAAGGCCAAGGATGTTGAACTGGACCTTGAAGATGATGATAATGATGAAGTGCCGCAAGTAGGAATTCTAGAGGCTGAAAATGTGGAGGAAGATACTACTGGTCCTATGTTACTTAAAATGTTGGAGGTATATTTTGGTATTCGTAGTATGTCATTTGTGTTATTAAACTATACTCAATTATCATCAGTAGAACTAAACCCATTTTTGTACAAACAGGGTAATGGAATTACGGCTGGAGATATTAGAAAAATGCAAGAGGCTGGCTACCACACCGTTGAGTCTGTTGCTTATGCTCCGAAGAAAAATCTACTGACGATAAAAGGAATTAGCGAGGCTAAGGCTGATAAAATACTGGTAGGTGTTTTTATTAAAAGTCACCCATTTAATTTTAATTTAAATGGGATTTACCGCTGCGTAGATTTAGTTAGCGCATAGAACGAACAATATACCGTTTACTGTTTACCGTGTCGAGTAATACGTGCAATAACCCAAGATGTGTCCAATTGTATGCTCTACAGAATGATTATCATGGGTTCTTCCCTTTAATAAAATATACTTTCAAAATTGACGAAAGTAAGGTTACACACCCCGCCCGTACAGTCATTTTGAACTTACATAAATTAATGAAGTTTTCAAGGGAATGGTTGGATGACATTTTAATTATTCTCGAGCTTTCAGCAGTCAATCGCAACCTTCCTGAGGAGAGAATTAATGAAATGACAAAATTGTTATGTTTCGTTATGATTCAAACTTGATCATTTTTAATATTTTCGTGTGTTCTTTTCTTATTCATTAGTTGGACGCTGCGAAATTGGTTCCAATGGGATTTACAACAGCAACGGAATTTCACCAGAAGCGTTCTGAACTTGTTCAGATGACGACTGGGTCTAAAGAATTAGACAAGTTACTTGGTGGTGGTATTGAGACTGGATCTATAACTGAAATATTTGGAGAGTTTCGAACTGGAAAAACTCAGATTTGTCACACAATGGCAGTCACTTGTCAGGTAATAAGATCTCCTGCTAGTTAATAATTCAATTTATAAAATTGTATTATCAAATGACTAAGTATCCAATAATTTAATACACAGTTACCAATCGATAACGGTGGTGGTGAGGGAAAGTGCCTCTACGTTGACACAGAAGGAACGTTTCGTCCAGAAAGACTCCTGGCCACTGCTGAGCGGTATGGCCTTTGTGGTAGTGATGTTTTAGATAATGTCGCCTATGCCAGAGCGTACAACACAGACCATCAATCACAACTACTTCTTCAAGCTTCCGCTATGATGACAGAGTCTAGGTTTGTACTAGATTGGAATGAATAATTTGGTTTGAACATGTCTTCCGACCAGAGAGAACTGAATATAAACAATTTCGTCTTTTGTACTTGCTTTACAGATATGCTCTTCTCGTCGTAGATAGTGCGACAGCTTTATATAGAACTGATTACTCTGGACGTGGGGAGTTATCCGCCAGACAAATGCATCTCGCTCGGTTCCTTAGAACCCTTTTACGTTTAGCTGATGAGGTAACTTGATTGTTTTAACCAGGGAAAGAGTCGATGCCGAGATTGACTGGTCTGTCTTAATTACTAATTATTATTACTTTCTTTATTTTAGTTTGGTGTGGCTGTCGTAATAACCAATCAAGTGGTAGCTCAAGTCGATGGTTCCGCCATGTTTTCTGCTGACCCCAAGAAACCGATCGGTGGAAATATCATGGCTCATGCGTCAACTACAAGGTAAGGCATTCAAACATTTTGCCTTTACTTTTCATTATAAACTTCCCAATTACCTTTTGTTCTATTTTTTAGACTTTACCTCCGCAAAGGGCGAGGTGAAACAAGAATTTGTAAGATTTATGACTCACCATGTCTTCCCGAGTCAGAAGCAGTTTTCGCGATCAACCCAGACGGGATTGGTGACGCAAAGGAATAGAGAATTGTTAACTAAGTTTCGTTCGTATTCGTGTTAAATATGATAGACTACATCTAACCATAAGTCATCTCGGATTTTGTTTTCAAGTGCGCTACTTTATATTCGAAACTTTACATAAATTCGGTGTTTCAAATGAAAACCCTTCTATTGTTATCCTAAAAATTGATCTGATTAATTAAAAATTGACCTTCAGTGAATTGAAATGAACGATTGTCTGATTGTATTATTTATGACAACTTAGTTACGTCCTCGAAATAGCCATAATATCAGGAGCTCTCATTCTCTGTCGCTATGCCGCAACGTCCAAATAATTGATTAAACTTTTACGAATCACACACTGTCAAATCTTTTTATAATTCATCTAATATCAATTTGTTTGCAAAATCCAGTTGTAGGAATTGAAAAGTGGAAGATATTTAGACATTAGAGAAAAATGGTTTGTCCTTTTTCCAGCAATAATCCAAGCCTTTGTAGACAACATCGTTTGAGAAGCGATCAATCCACGATTGTACGAATCCTTGGGGTGTCGCTTCATACGATTTAAGAACGACCGTCTTATTCTCTGAAAAGGGTAAAATTAATCGTATTAATATTAATGTGGCTCGTGATTAGATCAACCACTCAATACGTGGTCGAATTAACTTAACGATGCATGAAACACCTAATAAAACTATTACATTAGCCGAAGTTCAAGGAGGAACATAAGTGTAAGTTATGAATACCTTCAGCAGTGTTGCATTGAACAAATATTTTCCTTGGCTGTTTCTTGTCCATCACAATTTCACGCCAGGTAGCCCATGGGTATTTTCCATTGTCGTGCACTGATGTGTACTTATCAAACATTGCCCTCGCTTGTTTGATATCAGCAGTGGATTTGTAAACCTTTAAAGCGAAAGTCAAGAAATTGTTGAAACTTTAGTACAGTACATGAGATCTACAAACTGTGGTTAAGGTACTCGGGTAAATATTCTTTCTAAATATGATTTTACCTGAAGCTTCAAAAGAAACTCGTGCATAGCTTTTCGTCCAACCGTGTCAATTTTGGTGCGATCAACGGTAATGAGCAAATCTGGTTTTCCATCATCTCCAACTTTCTCCTCAATATTGACCAAACCTTCACCAGCCTCAAGTAAAACCTGAAGAATAGCAAATCGAGCTTGGGAATGAGATTGCAACCATCCACCGGTTTGGGGTTGGTACAACTCTAAAGCCTTAGCAGCACCAGCGAAAACCATCGATAGCCAGTTTACATATTTGACTGTTTCTGCCTCATCTCCCTCCACACCAAAAATTCTACAATACAATACAAACAGGAATAATATTCAGAAATTATATATACTGTTGAATATATTATTTTTGGATGCGTCAATAATTACTCGTGATAATTACTTGAGGACATCGTTGTCCAATGAAAGATAGAGGCCAACACTTTCAGCTCGGCACTCTTCAAAAGCGGATCCCAACGTAGTGAAAACTGAATCGTAAGACTCTCCTGGGGCATACATGGTTTCAATCTGTGTGTGCATAAATAAACGTCAAATTAATGTATTACGTTAAGTAAAATTGAACTCGTAATAATTGTAATTGTAAAAATACTATATTGTAATCCGTACGATAGATCCAGTCAAAGGATTCTTCAAATCTGCCGCGAAGTTTGTTGACCCATCTTCAGATTTAATAAAAAGTTTTCCAGATCCGTGTCCCAAAAGTTCATGAAGTCCAACCTGAACCTGAAAACACCAACAAGGACATAGACTCAGGAGGACATAAACTTTGACTCCAATCATATATTAGTCTTTATCAGTTAAATAAGCTAACCTCAAAAGCCGGAATTCGATACTTGTTCATAAGTTCCTTGTCTTCCTCCGTCAAGAATGGAATTTTCGAGTCTTTATATGAGGCTGGGATAACATTTCCAAGTGAAACGTTCTTAAATCCTTCATTTTGTCGAATCTCATCATCTATCCAAAAGTTGAAATAATTATAAATTCCGCTTATCATTCACTATCACTATCACGATTGAATGCATTGCTCGACCAGGACCAGACTAGTAGTTTCGATTGCTTTTCAACACCAGGGGTCGAGATCAAGCTCGTATCAAAAAAGCTTACAGTTTGGTATATTTATGCCAGCTGGGATTCCCGAACCGCTAAAGGTCAGCACATCCAATGAGGTGAAGTCTGGCTTAATAAAGGTGTCCCGCTCAAATTCCTTCGACCAGGGTAACAATGGAAGAATAGAACTAGCTCGGTTGACTAATTCTTGAAACTTTTCAGACATTGGCCGGTTAACCATGGACACGAAGCCTTCAAACTCCCCCCGAGTCCCAGCAGGATCTCTGTATGTTTCGATGAAGCCAATATATCTGAAATAAAGTTTAATCAAGAAAGGATACAGATTATGTTTTGTCTTATCATATGCTATCAAACAACCAGCAAATCTTTAAAGTAGTACACATCTTTCATTTAACATTTCACGTGCGAGAGGTTAGGTGGAAGGGTGAGGCGTATAATTCAAATGTAAAATGTACACATCACACGTCACTCCTGTAATCTTTTGATTTCTAATTGATAACTTACGTTTCAATTACTGGCCCCTTGTTCTTGATCCAATAACGAGAACCATCCTTGTGAGCGGCAAGGGAGCCTTCCTGGAAGCTAATTATATAAGAATCCAACATGGATTTCTCGGTGTCATTAGACGCGAAATTCTAAAAGATGTGAAGAATTGGTAGTAATTCGGGGAATAATAAAAGGTGTCTTGCAACTTGCATCACATTATAAGATTTGATTCTGCTGAGAATTTACCTTTGCTTTCCCCAAATACTTGCACACTTCCTCCATCAATGGACCATAATCTCCCCGCGTGAAGCTAAGTGTTGCACCCTCAAACTCGTACATTTTCCCAGTATTATTGTCAGGCTTGGCTGATGCACTACGAATCTTTAAAAAAATAAACTTTGAGTATAGATGTGCAATAATTAATAATGTTTCTAATTATCCTGAGAATCCTGACCTCGTAATGGGGAACGCCGTTCTTCGCAGTTTTGAATACACGGGTAATGTAGGCGTCCGTGTTTTGACTATTCATGAATCTATTAATCAACTCAGCATCATCATGGGTACAGTTTTCCGAGAAATAGGTGGTGGTCCCCTAAAATAAATTGCATACAATGAATAGCAAATATAAATGAATGAAAATTTTTATTAACCCATACTGGTCGGAGAAGAGAAGAAAATTGTAAAGCACCTTTTCACCCAGACCAAGCTGTCTTTCACGATGACTCAAGGAATAAATCCTGTCCTTCATGTCATTCCATTTAGCCTTTGCGTCAGTTTGAGTTAAGCCATCAAATTTTGCACAATTAATAAGTGCTTCAAACTTATCAATTGGCAATCCAGGAATGATCTTAGTATCACCAAAGCTCTTGTAGTTTCCAGAATTGCTTAGAACTCCAGTCGCGTAGACAAGAAGAGCCTACATTGATGCAACACATGAACAGTGCAAAAATTATACTACACTACACAACATTGATAATAGATATTTGACAGTCAAATCAATAAGTTAACTAACCTGCCATTCATCCTCAGTAAAGGAGCAGTTGACGATTGCGAGATTTTTCAAGTTTTCCAAACCATTTGATTTGAAAATATCCAAAAGGAGAGCAACAACGACGGGTGACTCAGGACTTGTCTGCAAAAGGAAAAACAGAGACATTCAATTTTGGCCCAAATGAAGTACTATTATAACATAAATGTTTTTTGAAAAAATACCATACCTGGACAGCCACAATGAGACCACCATACCATGACGCTTGACTCAAGTAATGGGCGTAAAGCTTCTCCTGGTCAGACAAATTGGAAAACGCCACATTGCAGTCCAGATTGACGACCGGTTGATCAAGCGGCAACACATATTGGCTCAAAGTTTTCTTATCGGGAAGTTCAGGCATCTTTGGAAATGTTTTAGTTGGAGGTGATAGTCGAAATGGTGTTGTAGAGTAGAATCTGCAAAGCAATCATGCGTTGAGGTTTGTGGTTAACGCAATTTAAATTTGATGATATCAAATTCGCCGGTAGGTTGCCGGCATATTCAACAATAAATTACGTAACGTAATTTTCTTCGAAGATATGTAAAGTATGGAATAAATATAAGTATTATAATTTAATTATTATTTTATTATTTTTCTTGTCAATTTCTCACCTTGTTGTACAAGATAATGATGAAATCGGAGGAAATACTTTAGGTTGGTTTGAATACTGTCTAGTTATTCTAGAAAGGCCGGAAAGGACTTGTCTCATTTACTTGCGTTGAGAAACTGGATTTAACTAAATTTTGAGTAAGATTATTCTAAAAAAATCGGTCACCGTTAATTGAAATTTGCAAGTGCTAATGACAAAAAGAAAAAAGTGGCGCACCAACCATGTGTCAGTCAATGTCAAGGTCCCAGAGCAAAAGAAATCTAGTTTTCAAAAACTACCGCGGCTTCAATCCATGATGAATAAAAAAAACTGAGACAAGAGTAAATATGGGTACGTCGAGAATAATTACAGGGCGACTCATAAAAGAACAATAATTGTTCTTTTATGTTTTGTTTTGTTTTGGACCCCAAGGTCCAGAAACTAGTTATTTGTAATTATTACACTAGTTTCTGGACCTTGGGGTCCAAAATTGATGATCCAAAATTTCAGATACGCTGTGACTTATCGTTAATTTTAACAGTGATTACTTATCAAAAATATTTAAAACTCGTAAATCGATTTATTTCTGCTTGAGAAACTCGTGAGTTGCATTGTGATTTCTGTTGTTTTTTCGATTTTGAAAGAGCATGACTTCCTTTGAGTAATCGAGATAATCAAGAATGAATACGGCAATGGCAATTTGATAAAATATCATATTACGATATTGTTTCACAAGAATTTCGTAAGCAAGTCCGGAATGACAATCACATTAGAGAGAAATCTAAACCCACACACGTCCAATTCTGTAAATTTATTCCCCATAAGATTATGTACAAAGATTCGTATTGTAAAAGATGTTAAATAGTTCAAAGTTTCAGATTTTAATTATTTCCCCCATAACAAAATCTGCAATTGGACCTCGGAATTCATCGCTGTCTTGGTCAGACAGGTCAAGCTGAAGCTTTGCAAATGTTCCACCAGAAAGTCCTTTAGTCAATCGCTCAGGATTTATGACTACAGTGCCGTCAACGTCTTTAATAAAATGTCGAAGGTCAGATGGTAGTATTAGAATGTGAGGTGTACAGCCCATTTGAGCATTGTCGGCCCAATTCAGGACATCCAAGGGAACCGATTCATCCGACGGATAGAGTGGATAAAAGTTTCGCTGGTGTAATAAATGACGTGCAATTCTACCCATTCGATCAGAATTGATAGTTGATCTGTAAAGAATAGAATGAACCGCACATAAAGAGCCATTTTAAAAACCAAAGAATGTGTTAGAATGTATTCTGTACACACTGCGCTAATTCGTTTGCTCCCAAATGTTTGAGAATATCCACGGACGTAGCTCCGATGACAACACCGCCAATAGAAATCATAGCTGGATCAGGTAATGCAATGATATTGTTTACTCTGTAATAATAAAACAAACAAAATCGTAACATAGATTTTCAATAAAAATCGGGGTAATGAAGAAATGATGAACTAACTCTTTTAAGGCATAAGGTGGCGTTGGATAAACAGGATGATGATGAGCATCTTTGGACGTAGAGACGAGAATCAATTTACAATTAGCATCAATTTTCGAAACTTCATCAGACAAATACAACATTTGCTTGTTGAACACCTCATCAAAAGTATCAGACACTTGTCCACTCTCAATCATTGGGTGTGAAGCGTCCATGAAAGGGCCGATCATAATACAAAAGTGGGGCTTGTGTTTTTTTATTTCATCCAAAAGGTCTGACAATGGCTCGTAAAGGAGTGAGTCCGTTGTAGTATAAGGGCCAGCTGCTACGAGAATTCGTAGAGGACCTGAAATTGGAGAAATGGCATACACATACAGAATTGGTCAGTTAGTTGAATGATCCTATCTCTCTCTATAATCCAAGAACTCGACCTCACGCTCATTTCTTTGAATTCGAGTCAGGAATTAATAACAACAAAGAAAGTATGCAGTGGAATGGTATGTATGACGCACCTGTAGTGGAGTCAATTTGGATGGGCGCATCAGGAAAAGGAAGTGGCCGAGGGGAAAACATCTTGCTCACAGTTACACATTTCCCCAAATCGTTTTTTCCTTCCAAAGTCAGCACCTGTTCAATGTAATAAGTTTGACTCATTGTTGCAAAACAATTTTTAAGTGACGAATTGCACATCTCTCGTATCGTCTCTTTGTCTTATTCATTTTCACCTGTCCCGGAAAGAGAAAATATTCTTCTAGTTGTGACAAGTCAAGCGTCACGACGCGTCCATCGCTTTTGTCACTTGTCCCTTCAAAGAAAGTGCTACCAACTGATAGTTTTCCATCGCTCCGAATTCTCCCCACGTAGTGAACATCAGTCTATATTTTACACAGTAATTTAGGGTCAATTATCAATTTTAAACAGCGAATGATTCACATTGAGTCTAAACATGCAATTAATCTGTGAATTGTGAAGTTTTCTTACAGCAGAAGATATCATCAAATTATCATCCTGTTCTATCTTGTGATAATCCAAAATGGTTGAACTCAAATTGTAAACCATGTCATCTAATGTTCGAGAAATGTCTCCAGTACGTTGAAACATATACTAAGGAATTGAAGAAAAATTTGCACAATATAGTAATTGAAATGCCAAAAAGGTATTCACTACAAGAACAAGATTCCAGAAAGTACTCTAACCTTAAAGCCAGGTTTTAAAATTTGAACGCCAAAGGGGTTAATGTTTATCTTCCATTCAGTTGTTTTTGGAAGTTCCCATTCTGTAGATTCCTTGCAGTTATAGCGGAAGAACACATCCTTCGACCTTGTTCTTGCCGCATAACTTTTCGAATGAGATTGTCTAAATAAAGAAATAAAAATTTTAAAGTTCTACCTTTCACCTAGTAAATTTTTTGCACATTACAAGAATAAATGCTAAGTGTTTGAGAGTCGAGACCAAAAATAAAGTATCTCAAGTTTTACAACTTTCGAGGCATAGACATAGAAATTCATACATTCATTTACATACATTAATGCGACAGTTCATCTTTTTTTACAAGTACATTAAAGACAAGACATATCCATAAAGTAACAAAAAATCGACAGTGAGAGGAATAGTGAGTATGAAAACTATTACATTGCAGGGGAATATCCAGCTGGGCTGAAAACTCTTGGGGAGGCTGACACTTCAGCAACATCAGGCTTATTGGTTCTCGCTCTTTTTCGCACATCTTGCCTTTCATTGGCATACGGTGAAGGGCTGGAAATCTTCTCAGGTCCACGCTTGAATTGGAAAAATAAATGTAAAAAATGGAATCAATCATTCATTTGATTGTTGGAATTATTCAATCAAATAGTATTTTTTTTCCTATCAGTTTTCAAACTATCCCCAGCCATGTGTGCCGAATCATTCCATTGATAAGTTCAAATCTTTAGTTTCTTTAGTGTTAGCCAACTATAATTAACTAAACTTAAATGATTGAAGTTGGATTCCAAATAAGCGCATAGACCAAATAGAGCCATTTACAATACTTGCTGTACATATAACGCCAAGTATCCAAGAAGCTAGGATAAGGACTATCAAGTGGAGCTGAGATTGGGTGGGGTCAGTGCCCTTAAGAATTACCGGAAATAAAATGACACAAGTTGTACATGTACCTTTCGGTAATGCTTTCTGTGGAATCGTTCTTATAACGTTTACTTTACTGAATAAGTTCGGAAATTATATTAAGGAAAATGCCTCAGGAATAGGCATTTGATCCAAACAATTTAAACCGAGTGTGGCGGCCCAAGAGTTTAAGATTAAAGTTCTAGCAAGTTTCCTTATTCAAAATATCTTCCGAATCGAAATCCAAAATCGTACAAAACCGATTAATCTCTCGGAGTTGCCATACGTCAACGTCTGAGTCGAGACAGATTTGATTTATAGGACAATTACTGCCTAATGTGTTGAGCAGATGCAAGTAAAATAAAAGCTTAATGAATGAAACAAGTTAGTAAGCAGTAAGTAAAGCAAATATATCAAATCAAATGAAAATCTTCTTTTGAATGCAACAGACAGAGAAAACTATCTCTGTAGATGAAGACAGGTATAAACCCTGGCCTTGGATGGATCGTACAACCTGAATGAGAGGGGAATTTTTTGACCTAAGGCAAACACCACATACATCTTTTCTACATCTCAAAAGGTACAGGAGTAGAAATTCATGCCTTTCATGCACATGCAATAATATTTCTCAAAACCCTCGCAGAAGATACAACCTTTACAAACACGCATCATCCCTCCCTGTCTGCCTTGCCTGCTTTCCCAGCTGCCATCCTTATTTCAAGAAAAATAACGCCCTGTCTTGTCCAGCCAGCTTGTATTTGCCCGAAGAACGACGACCAAAATTACCAAATATGCTCTTACTCTTACATTTACTTTACAACTAAACTTCTTCGTCAACCTCTTTCAACCTGCCTCGTATGAAATCAATATAGCCAATTGACATGACATCTGGCTAGCTGGTAGAATTTAAGAAATATACAGCAAGTCAAGTAGTATGTAATAGTAATTTGTCCGTTCACAAAAAAAATTGCACGGCACAATCAACAGTTACGGCATGGCCAAGGAAAGTACTGGCGCCGCGTGTCTCCTTCACTTACCGCCGAAACTCGTTGGGTGTGACGTAGCGATTTTGACTTCTTTAGATGAGTATGGATCTAGTCATGTACAAGTACCTCACGCACTAGAAACACACCCACCTACAGAAATCATCATCGGTGACACACGGTCGTCAGGTCATCTCTTCAGTCATCAGGTCCAAAATTCCAGGAATCTCAAACTTCAAAGCATCTTCATTGAGTTGTTTTATGACTTTTGAATGAACTTCCGGTCTTCCTTCATATATACACGAACCCAGTGACGATTAAAAATATTCCGTTCGAACTGAAATCCAACGATGAAGTTGAGTCTCGTTGATTTTGGGTAAATTAGTTGATGAGTGTGGATCTAGTCACAGGATAAAACACTGCGCACTGGATCGCCACTCACCAAGCAATAAACCAATTTCCCGGTCAAAAAATTTCTTCTTCCCAAATCCAGAGAAATTTTGTGCCGTCCAACTTTCTCGTTTCTCCGTCAACTTTGAAACTCTGAAGAACCAAATCTTGAGCATAAAACCAACGAGAAAAACGTTCGTATGAACTTGGAAGGTCAAGCTACAAATTCAAAATGAATGAAATTGAAAGCCGGGACAGAACGCTCACTGTTGGTGAGAAAAGTGAAGGAAACCATTGTACACCTTATCCTATATGGGCTATACTGTAGAAAAGGAAATTTTGGCGTGTAGGGAAAATACCTCATACATTTTCTAAAATACATACAGCATTCAACAACATGGGTATCAAAAGGCACTCTTTTCGTCTTTTCACTCTTTTGTCCTCAACCCTTAGGAAGAGAGAAGAAGGAAGAAGAGATTCCAGGAAAGGAACCACCTAAACGAATCCAGGTAGTTTGGCCAGGTGCAACCGAAAGAGGACAGACAGACAGAATGAATCCCAACTTACCATCAGCTTCAGAAGAATTCTGAACCCTAACCCTTGGAAGAACAGGAACACCGGCCCTATTTTCCACCTTAGACTAATAATCCGGTACACAGGAAAGTAAAGCAACAACAGCCTCCCATCTCGGCCCAATGATCTCTGACAATGCCGCGCCGTCCTATTATGAAGCGTTCCTTCCTTAAAAAGCCGTTACTCGCGAATAGGGTAAGAGGTAGGAGAGTCGAAACAAGAAAAATGACGGCTGGTGCTTGCTGCCGCCGTTGGAAAATATTTTCGTGAAGTGGTAGTAAGTAAGGACAGCTTTTTTTCCAAACCATCCTCTTTCAAAGTAAGTTGAAGACGCACACCACCATCACCGTGGTCCATACAAAAGAGATTGATTAGGGGAGATGTCGTAGAGAGAAAATCTGTAGACGTACGTACGTAAGACCAAGGGTCTTTCATCCACACGACTTACACTTACTACCCTACTACACTACAAACAAATAAAGGATATAAAACTAAAACCTCATTTTTGGCGCGCACGAAAAGAAACAAACCTCGTTCATAAGTTGGGAACAACCTTTTCTTCCCTTCAACGATCTTCTCAGGAATCTCACGTATTTACATGAGAAGTATCTCTCCCTTATCCTTACACCAGTCTAGTCACTCCTGAACGCTGAGCGACCATTACCTATCCCACTTTTCATAGGAAGACCAACACCAGCAAGAAAAGATGAGGAACAAGAAGAATGCTTCTCATACATTCGAAATGGAACCATTTGCTCCCCTCCCTGTCTTGACTAGAATTTCTAGAACCGAAATCCGAATGCCATTCAAAGATCATCATCATCTCTCATCTGTCTGATAATACAAATTACAAGGGCTTTTAGTGGTTAAATAAATATAAATAACTTCAAAATACTTCCGACTTCCGGATCAAATATGTCCAAAGCTAACAATAGCCAAATTAAGTTAGCATGCATTATTTTTAAGCGGTCATATTCTGTCCAATTTACGACTTTCCCAATTTCCCAACAAATTACTATTGCTGACGAAATGAAATATCAATATCGCTAATCTCCTATCAATGTGAGCCTGTGTCAATATAGAATATAGATTCTAATAATTCTGTACTAACAATTTTCAAATTCTCTTCCGAAAAGTTCCCTGAAGACTTGTACTTGTATCGCATTGCCTTAACTGTCACTAAATGAAACCTTTGGGAATAAGGAAATTCTTACTAGCACACTAGCGCAGCAAGGTAATTTATACAAATATAGACATTACAATTACAAGCATAGCTCTACAATAATAAAACTAACACCAACAGAATGGATTAACTAAAGCCATTAACATTAATATGTAATGTACAACAGGTACGCTTTGAGGTAAAAGTATTTATCTAGCAGGGACAGTAGTGCTATGCGTACATACAGCATCAGATCAGATCAGAGCAATTCCAAGCCCACGCCAAGCCAACCTTGAATTTTCGTATCCACGCCTTCAAATCGTATACAATCAGGGCTAACAAGGAAAGAAAGGTTGAGCTTGGGCTCGACTATGAAAGAATCAGAGGAAAGAAGTTGAGTACTTTTTTATGTTATACCTTCGCTCGTATACCTTTCAGAGATGCTGCCTCCGGAGCCCGCCATACAATTTTATACCTGTTCAAGTGGACTACCCCAAAACTCATCCGCGGATTGCGGATACCTTTCTGTTTGAATGAAGGGCCAATGAGCCTACTGCCGGTAAGGAGAAGGATTCGGGATTTCAGAGAAACCTGTAGTGTGAGACCACTTTATTACTGTATGAACCGCATTCTGACCGTATTGGACAGGTGATCAGCCTACTCCTGCTATCTCTAGATATTTTTACACCAACTATATTAGCGTTGATGGCAAACGAAAATGAAAAGTCTTAATTTTTAGAAAAAATAGAGAGAAAATGGATTGTACTGTACCCTTCAGGTGGTCACTTCTACAAAAACTTAAAACTACTAGAATGGTTCCAAATCCGCTACTAAAGTTCGGGGACGGAGGCTAAGACACAAGTATGAATTCCCTTAACGAGCACACCGGTCAAGCTTATAAAAGCAGAAAACGTTGAGCTGTTTTCACCGATTACAAATAATTTTGACTACTGACGACTGACTCAAGAAAAATATCTAAAGTATGAATGTTGAATCTGAATGTTGAATGACTCATAATTATTCTTTCTTTCTTAGTCCCTGACTAGTAAAGTAACTAAACTAGAAGCGAGTGTGCATAAGGGTGAACCTAACCAGCCTAACCTTCGTATGTGTACAGTACGTAACGTTAACGTATGCACATAGTGCTTAGACTCATGTTTCAATTTCAGGATTTACGACCGTCTAGTCTGGTCATTCAAAACAAAAGGCAACATTCCTTCGGGTGAATGATTCAACCTTTGAAACTTCACTTCAGCCGAGTTGTAATACTACTACTACTTACTACTACTAATTTCACTCCGTGCCATTGCCATTACCATTCCCATGAAGGCAAATGGCAATACAACTACAATCTCATTCGTTCGAGATTGACAGCACGTAAACTGATTTGCATTTTGGTCATATTGGATTGGGTGGTAATGGAATGTCTTAATATTCTGCACAAGTGTGTTGTCCATTTCATGACCTAACTTCACCCTGAAAATCTTTTCTGAATATGAGTCTGTCAAAGTCTTCTCAAAAGATACCGGAACTCGGAACATTTTATTCTTGCACAGTCTCCAAGAAAGTGTATTTATGTGAATTGGAAATCCCCTTGACACAAACTTAAAAAACCGGCACGCGTTCGTAAACCCTTCACGCTAATTATGAACAAAATTCGCAAGCACAAGATAGTGACGAACTGGAAGAGGGAAGAGCAAGAGGTAAATTCAAATTCTGACTGACACTAGACTAGTACAAGAAAAATACAAGAAAATCTGACTAAACCAACAACCTAATGTAAGAGTAATAGAATGAACAAATCAATCAAGTCACAATACCTTTGAACCAAGATCAAGCTAAATCAAGGGAAGCAGGCAGCCAGGCCAGACGTCAATGTCACCCTTTCTTTATTTTTTTTCAAGCAAAACACTTTTTAGATGATTGAATGCGAAGATTAGCGGGTGCAAAAATCTTTCTCTGATAAAATCGTCCGAGTCGCGTCTATCCCGTCCCGACCCTCCCAACTCTACTGACGCTGACGCTATGATCTCAGGTAAGAAAGAATTCTACAGTTTTTTTTATTCTTCTATTCTATTGTACCTTTTTTCATTTCTCCCCTTGCTTGCTTGCTTTTAGTCAGTTACTTTGGAGTTTTGAGTTTAGCTCATGAGCTTCTCATCGTTACATGCAAGAACCGACCCCAACATAGGAAAAATCTCCTCATCCTCATCAAAGGTAAAGGTAAGTTTTTGTAAAAACGTCTGGACGTGTAGTACGAAAAGGTGAGTAACAATTAAGCCGACCCCTCAAGACACAGACAAGACAGAGTTTTTGGATAGTACCTTTTTCGTGGTCCAAAACTTAAGCGTCCGTCCGCGTTCACAAAAGACAACGCATAGCCTGGAGGCAATTTTTTTTAACAAACACAGACACACACTCTACAATCATAAGAAAAATTCAACTGACTGACTGACGATCTCTCGCTTGTACAAGTCCAAGTCCAAGAGCACCTCACCAAGATTTCTGCTCAAAAGGAGAACTTTTACGTCAACCCCAACTAAACCAAATCTCGTCTATGAGGCAAAATTCAAACTTCATCGTCATCCCCATCATCCAACCCATCCATCCTATAATATTTAGTTTTTTTTTCTTTCAAGGAAGGAGACTACCAAGCCTACCTCTACAAATCTACACAGTCCACAAAATAAGAGCTAGTTTCCAACATCAACTTGAACGATGGCATGGACCACAACTCCCCTCATTTCAAAACTTTAACTTGACTCTACAACTTTTATCTCCATCAACATTTTCTTGCTCCCCTTTTTCCTTCACTGGTTGCATAAGTATCCTCAGCTTGGGCTAGCTAATTCTCCAGTCAAACTAGTTTGTCTCTCCTACTACTTCAATCATACTTTTTCCTCTCATCTCATCAGAGAGTTTTAACTTACAGGGTTAACCAGAATTATTTTTCACAGAAACCTAGCAAACAATACGGATTAGCTTCTAAAAGACTTTTACCCACATGTAAGGGCTCCGTGAATTCAAAATTCTAGACTAACTTTCTAAATAACTAGACTGAACTGACTGGATGTGAATCGTGAATACCATAGTTTTCGATTCCTGATAAAAATCAGATTCCGTCAATACGTTCTAACACACGATACGTCCTGGTCCGTGGTCCACCCTGTATATTCGAACTTGGACTTGTATTTCCATCTAAACCAAACCCATTCAGTAGACAGACAGATAAAAGCATTCCCGTCGCAGTCACAGAGTCACACACAGCCCGTGTCTATGTCCTGTCCTATCCTTCCTTGCCTTCCTATCGTAATAGGGGTCTAGTAACTTAGCTGAACATGTTTCAACAACAGAAATCTAAAGCTGGACATGCTACACGAATTTAATTTGATTACTGAATAATTTCACTTATTCTTTCAATTTTTTAGGAGATTCGGATCATCTAATTAATTTGGGGTTTAGACAATATGGTCAATATAAAAAAAACTAAACGATATAAGAACAAAATCGTTGAATCATTTAAATGCGTCGAGCACTGAGCGCAAATATTTTAAAAAGACTTGTCCTTCCGGGTGGTGTATAGGTGTATTCTCGATTCTCTATTTAGACTTCCAGAAAAGAAAATTACAGTCAGTACCAATTCATGGTTACTAATGAACGAGATGAAACTCGACTGAAGAAATACGGGAATATCCATATTTACGATAAATCGGATAAAAGCGCTTGAAATTACTCACTCTAGTTTTGACCTCATCTTAAGTTATTCGTTTTAATATATGTGTTCCTAGAGAAGTTATTCTGTATCCGAAATGAAGTTCCGGAAGATGCCGGAAAACCCCAGGAAAATAAAATATTTAAAAAAAATGTTTAATGTGTTGCATCCACAAAATCCACATTCCATGTGAAACAAAAAATGAACAATTGAAAATAATTCACAGCGGTAAATAAAGGCCTAATTTGTGATTCGTAATGAGTAACATGTCCATAACATTAAAACATTATACTGAGTCTAGTATGTAGTTGCTCGTTGCTCGATGTAGTCTCACTCAAAACTGGAGACCTCAACCACCAACCGTGTTATTTTAGTAATTTGACAATAACCTCTCTTCTACTTCTACATCAACACTACTAACACGACTTTGACTTCTCCGGATATAACACGACTGGAGAAGCAGAATGAAATTGAAGTAAGTGACTGAGTCACTCCCTGAACTAATTTACCCTCATTGACGGTTCGGCTTATGTTCCGGCATGGCATGGGTTTGATAGTTTGATCTGATCTCAACAATGTTTCAATTCATTCACAATACAAAGAATCTCCCCTCATTCTAATCATTCATTTCCATATGTCTCATCTCTGCTCAATTCGAGGGATCATGAATCGGTTGAATAATTTTATATAATATTACATAATTGTAAGTCTCGACAAGAATAGAAATGTGAAAACCTTAAACGTACGATTCTTAAACATAATAAAACTCACCACTGGTTTGGACAGCGACGAGGGTAAGTAAGCGTCAAGTACGTCATCATCCTCTATGTCATACATCTTTTCCGACTAAATGATCTGAAAGCATGAAGAAGTAAGGTAAGATATTTTACGGAAATGCTCTTCTGATGGCTGATGGATAATGGAGAGACGGAAGAAACCACAAGTCTGAAGCTACACGTACCAAACAATACACGAATGGAAGAAATGGAAATTTGGTTTGGTTTGGTTTGGTTTGGATGGACATCACGTAGATACAATACAATACTGTCCAGTCCCGCATCCAACTCCCACTCTCATGCACATGTTATTCCCTAGCTATCGAATTTTTAATAACGCAAAAATTGTTTTTATCGTCAATTATCGAATAGTAATCGGAAACGCCTTTAAAAATTCTAATAATGATTACTTTCCGCAAAAGATAAAATGTATGAACGCTAAAATTTAATTATGAAACTAAAAGTGGCAAGTGGCAATTGAAGAAATACTGAGATTCAACAGAACTTGAATTAGTTCCTTAGTTCGTGTCCGTGATGATGAAGATCATGCAGAAATAAAATGTGAATGTGATTAGACTTGACATTTATGCCTAGCGTACATAACTAATTTTATCCGTTCAATATTCGTTAGGTTAAGTTCACTAATATCTAGCTAGTCACTTTTGGACTACTAACTTGACCTATCCTAAAATGATATAAAATTGAATGAAAAGGTATTCCAGTACGGAGTATCGAATCGACGCTTTTAACGTCTTGTCTTGTCAATCGCTCGTCTCTCGTGCTATGTTTCCACCTTAGTTTATTTAGACTCCTTTCAGATGTTCTATGTTCACTGAAAACAAGATTTTTCTTAAAATTACTCATTCAGTACTACACGAGTGTAATCGATGATAAACTGATGACTATGAAAGATGCTTTCTTAGTATTTAGAGTATTTACTATTAAAACCTGTGACCTGTCTTGCATTATTGATTCAGTAATAATAGCAGTGATTATTCTCCCACTGAAATTCCCAGGGTAGGTCATTAGGCTAACCAGGTAATATTGGAGACCAAAATCAATGCCCATTACTTTTTACTTGAATGGAGCCCTGTCAACATTATATCCGTTAGTCGGTAAAGAACATTTATTCACAATGGTACAGTAGTGCACCACGTGCACATTGACTCTTTAAATTGCCTAATCGGTTCTTCGTTATTCTTCAATTCATCTAACCAAAAAATCAAAAACTAGTCAGCCCTCCATTCGCAACTCAGGCAACTAACACGAAACTGAGAGTATCACTAATCTTAACGCATTACCTTGACCTATGACCTATGTGATTATAACCTTGTTTTTGGTAGAGCTGAAAATTGGGCAAAATCGGAGCACGCGAGAACCTCGTAATATTAATATTAAAGATATAAGATTTCATGGTGACACAAGCAACGCAACACACCGTCAGAGAATTGGTCGTAATTTTAGCAAATTTTTGTTGGAATAAGACTTACCTGGTTGAAATATTAGAATGATGTGCAGACGAGCTGGAGCTCTTGATAAATTGGTATTTTGTAACCCGAATAAAATTCACTTAAAAATTTCAAAGTTTGAACTCTCCAGGTCAAGTCAGTGTCCTGCAAATCCAATATATGTAATTTTTGACTGGGACTCCTCTTGTCTTGGTGTCTGGCTCTGGTTCGGCTCTGGCTCTGGCACATTTTTCCCTCACAAAACAAAAGAAATTCAAAAAGCAAGCCGAGAAAAAAAATTAGCGGGACGCGGGAACTTCACCCATAGATCCACTCAATGCTTCGAAGCGTCCGGGAAAATTAAAGTTCAAAAATCTAATTGTCGGCAAAATTCTCGTAATTTTGATAAACACTTTCTCTACCTCTGTCTGTCATATTGACTCAATTATTTGGGAAACGGAAGCAGAACTCTTTTTACATTTTACATATAAGGCTTTGTGAGCTCCAATTAAATACGGTATTTAATATAAATGATACTTTTTTTTTGATTTATTGAATTTGGGTCAGCGTTTTATTTTGGCCTGCTGGGTTCGTTTGATTGCGTTGTCCAATAAATGATAGAAAACCAAAACATAATGTGAATGTGGGTTGAAATTCAAATAATCCCAGTGTCAGTTCCAATAATTCTGAAGGTCACATTTTTTTTAAAATCAATCAAACATTTTCCGGGAATGTACATAAGGTCACAGGGATCACCATGTCTCAATATGACCTCTCTAGGCGTCCTCTGACCCAGGTCACCAAAGGTCAAATCTTCAAAGTTGCTCAGAATGGTCCGTAAAGTACATAAATTCAACACAAATTGGGTGTCAGATGGTGACCTTGACCGAGGCCACTCAAGATCGAATTTTGAAAGCTACTCGGAATGGTTTGAAACATGCGTAAATGCAATAAAAATAGGGTGTTAGAAGGTTAGAGGATCTAGGATCTTCAAAAGGATCTAAGATCCATGATCTAGGATCTTAGATATGAGGGGGGTCAGGGGATCTGATCTGAGGATCTGATCTTAGCTCGCAATTTTGAAAGGATCTAGGATCTGATCGTGGACCTAATTTTTTGAGGATCTTGCCCATCCCTGAAATTCGTTGAATTATCTGACTAGCTTACTATATATTTTTGTCTTTTAGCACTGAACATTGGAAATAGCAGTCATGTTTCGAAGAAAACTTGAAGCCTTGAAGTACCCTCAGCTTGAATTGTTTGATCCGAATGGTTAGTTTTTATTCTTGTCTGTGTAACCAATATAAGTTTTTGTAAACTGTCGTGTCGTACTCATACCGTCTATATCTATATCTATAGTTTATTATTAATTCTTGTGTTCTATGATAAATGCAGTTCAATTCAAAACTAAAATGACGGGTCTATAACCGATAACCCATATTGAATTTGATGTAATAATTACATATGGAACATGGATCAGGGCATATGGGTGTAAACTAAATGAGTGTTTTAAACATGTATCTTTCTTTCATTACAGATGAGTTGAAGATTCGAAATTTAATTATTTGGCTTGAGGATTTGAAAATACGGCACTATAAAGTGGAAGAAAGAGATCCGTTACGGAACGTCAAATCTGCCGAATGGTCATCTGCGCTTGAAAAATATATGATTGACATTGGAATGCCATCGAAACCTAGAAATATGAATGAAATATTGGATTGGTTACTGTCGTACGCCGTTAGATTAGAATACAGTGATAATGGTGAGTATTATTACTTGGCACACTTTTTACGTTTTATAAATCGTTCCTTTTCTAACTGAATTCCACAGTACAAGAATTCTCAAAAATAACAGCCGAGTTCGTAGTTGAACAGAGGAAAACAGCAGCGCCTACCATGGAGGCAGCAAATCCGCTTGACAAATTTGACTGTATGTTAAGTGTTTAACTTTAACTGATCAACTGTATTTTGATTTAATGAGAACTGTTTTTACCATTTTTTCTTTTTAAAGTCAGCAGTTCGGAGTTCATAGCTGGTGTAAACGCTATAGCCGATCAGCTGGAGATAACGAAACATCCGAACCATCTCATTACATTTGAAGCAATTGCAACTTTAGTCAAGACTCGCATGTCGAAGAAAGTTCTCGCAAATCTAAACAAACTTCGTCCGAAGGTAAAAACAGTTAATGAAACATTAACATATTGAAAGAATGGAGTCGAATTGTAGACGTAATTACTTTTCAGGGGAAACCGTATCCAGTTCTGGAAGCCGATATGGGTTTTGATTCTGCCGATGAAGTTTTGAATCAGGCTGCAAAGGTTTGTTCCTAAATTCTTATTCCTGTTACATTTTTGTGGTCCTTCATAAATTCAATTCTAAACAATAATTTCTTAATATTAAGAGTCGTTTCGTTTGTTTCATTTGTTTCAGATCATGCGACTGCTTTACATTCATGATCTCAGGGGGCTCCAAACAAAAATTAACGAATGCATTGTTGAAGTTCAGACGATTACTGCTAATCCAAAGACTGACACAAGGCTGGGGCGTGTGGGCTTCTAATTTTCAGCATTGCAAAATGAAAATAGATCTGTCGGTGAATTTTAACTTCCGAATCTTGTCATAAATAAATCACTCGATTTGTACCATGTCTCAAATTAGATTCATCTTGTTAATCTGATAATTGTGTAATGAGTGTTGTAAATCTAAGTCATCTATCTATCTAATCTAAGCTTGCATGCTTTTGGAAGACAATTTACAAATGGCTGGAATAATTTTCTTCGATTATAACCAGAGATCACCGAGGAAACCAATTCTGATAAAACAAATGGCATTTTTGTTTATCCCAGACTTCTCAGTACTCCAGTCTCATTTTTATATCGATTCAGTTTCCATTTTCTCTTCACAATTTCTTTGAAATTTTTTTTGGGAGTAGTATTTTGAAATTCTGCCTGCATGGATTGGCTTTAAGTTAGAACGGGTCGTCCGACAAATAACTGTCCATCGAAGATCATCGCGAATTGTAAGTATAAATTCAGGCATGTTTTATCCATTTATTTATGTAAAACGAAGAACGAAATTCTATATTTTATTTTAATTACAAACCAAAATCTGCAACTTCGTCGCGGATTAATCTCTTGTACGATTATACGTACTGATCAAAATGCTCTTTTCTGTTGTGCAGATAAAATCTAGTCACTGGGCAACCAATTGCGTCTTTTTCGCAGAATAATAATCTTCAAGATTTTCAAGTCGTCAATTCGCATACTTGTTAGATAGGCGCTTCACAAGGGTATTTAGAGCTATCTGGAGTAAATTATTTACTGATCCAGTCTTCTTATCTTTTGAAGAAGGATCAATTCCAAAATTGCTCACAAATCTTGAGTCATGTCTTCAAAAATTTCCAACAATACCATGAGCCCAACCAACTCTGAAGTGAACGCCTTAGAGAAGAAAGGATATGTCATTTCTCGAAAAATTGGACAAGGATCTTACGCCACAGTTCATTTGGCCGAGTACTCTGAAAATGGACGTCGAGTCAAATTGGCTTGTAAAATCTTTGACAAGGAGAGAGCCCCAAAGGATTTTTTGGATAAATTTTTCCCAAGAGAGTTGGACATTTTGACTCGCATTGAAAACCCACACATCATTCAAGTCCACAGTATTCTTCAACGTGGTCCTCGGGTCTTCATTTTTATGCGCTATGCTGAGAATGGTGATATGTTGGATTTCATTCGACAGAACGGTTTGGTTCCTGAACGCCAAGCTAAGATTTGGTTTCGACAAATGGTTCAGGGTCTCCAATACCTTCATTCCCTCAACGTTGCTCATCGTGATCTCAAATGTGAGAATATTTTGCTTTCTCGTCATTGGAACGTTAAACTCGCCGACTTTGGATTTGCTCGTTTCTGTGTTGACACAGATGGTAAGTTTTATATAAGACTGGCTTTCAAAGGCTATTAATTTTTCGATCCAATGAAATTCGAGTCAATACTGTCAAACGGAAACCTTAATTAATCTTTGTACAACAGGGAAGCGTGTGTTGAGTCAGACTTATTGTGGATCCGCGGCCTATGCAGCCCCTGAAGTCGTGAGCGGTACCCCTTACAATCCTAAACTGGCTGATGTTTGGTCCTTGGGAATTATCTTGTATATCATGGTTAACGCTACAATGCCATTCGACGACTCCAATCTCAAGAAACTGCTCAAGGATCAATTGGCCCGAAAATGGGACTTTCGTTCCAGAGTGAAAGACGTTCTCACGCCGCCCCTTACTCAGTTGGTCAGAAACATTTTGGAACCTGATATCACTCAACGCATTACCTTGGACCGTGTCGCCGCCCATGACTGGGTTCGTCGTGACGTTCACGCACCGTCTCAGGCGACCACTGAGATCAACGATTAAATTATTCACAAACATTTCCCACCTGACGACCCGATCTTTTTTAACGAACCAACCCATTGTTTCACAAAATTTTTATGCATCCAAATTCTGAAGTAAGTGCTATAACCACTCAATACTATAATCTTTTCGTATCTTGATTCCTAATAATTGCTAAAAACACGTGTGTTATTTTGTTTTTCAGAATAACACAAAATAAAACAGACTGAAAACTTATACATGAAGAAGACATGAAGAATTGTCCCACAACAATTTTTCTGCATGCAATTACATCAAATATTTCTTAGCACATGTAGAAATATTGTAGTGGGCCTTTCCAACTGAATGGCAATTTTCGGTCATATAAAATAAAGAGGCATTTTAAAACGTAGCCGGACTTAACACAAGGTTTTTTTTTAATTTATACCTGTAATTGCTTAATATGAAAGTCGAAAGTGTAGTCCGGAACAAATTTTGGCCGGGCCATATTTACTACCTAAAAATATCTTCGTCATCATCCGAAAAGTTAGTCATAGTCATTTTACATACAATTGAACACTGGTTAATCTTGTTCTAACTATTAGTCAAAATTGTCGAATGTCATACGACATTCATTACTCATGAGGTGGTTCATCTGGAGGAAAGTCAGGACCACCGGACCCAAATGGTGGTAAACCAAATAGCCTTGCAGCACCAAGTGACACCAGACCTAAGGGATTCAAAACCTGCACTTAATTTTTTTTTCATGTGACCCGATCGAATGCAAAAACTACGACCAAGACATTTACTAGCCGGATTAGAATCAAACTGGTTAGAAATAGTTAGAATATACTCAATATACTGGTCAGTGTGTTTTGGAAACCATAACTATGCACGAGCACGTCAAGAATACTAAGGTGTCTCGTAGAAGTTGAGTTTTTCTTTGTTTGAACAAGTTAGAAATCATTCTTACCAGATGCCGTACATAATAGAAAGCCTCTAGCAAAACGACCCTTAGCTCTATCCATGTAATAGATAACATATCCGGCAGACCCTATGAGACCAACTCCGGAAGTAATACGACATGGCCAACAACTCTCTGGTTGATCTGGGTTATTCTTCGTATGTGCTATCTTTTTCTCGTGTTGAGATAACATATAGGAATCATTTGGCGGCATAGCGTCTTCCTGAAATAAACCAACACAATTCCACAATACTTTACCGGTAATGTATGTATTGAAATTCCAAATTCATATCTTTGATGCTGGCGACACAGACAGAAGAATCTTATCATTGGATTTGGAACTAGATCCGGACCCGCTAGCGCTAGAGAACTAGACTCCTAGGTGAGCCAATCCTTCATCTTACCGTTTAAGACCAGCATATGGAGGGCGGAAATTATCACAGCCTGGCCGCTCCAATAATTTGGTCGGATTTTGGAATTTTGCAAATCATATGAACTTAGCGAAAGGAACGGGGACTGGATACAAATACAAATGTTTGTTTTTGTGAGTCATCCTTGTATACCGATGCTAATCCGTAGTGAGTAGCGACTGTCAATAATCGCTATGTCGCTATAATTTTGTGGTCAACGTGTTTACCTTCTCACAGTCCGTGCTTTGTACTATACTGGCGACTTTGTTTGTCTTACAAATCGTAAGCAAAAATGTCTGGTTTTCGGTTACCTGGCATGCCTGTCAAGCAGTACTACCAATACCCAGCAAACAAAACTATTGTAGTTGTAGTTGTAATTGAATTACATTGGATTGCAAGCAAAATTGTAACTTGTCATTGTAATTGTGATTAAATTACTTCACTTTTTTCGAATCGTAATTTTATAATTTTGCTTACTGCAAATCGACCCAACTCTAGCATCCGTAACCTCCCTCCCTGGTTAGGAAGGAGGAGGAGGACTATCATTTTACCGCACTCATATTTTAACTATATGGATCCCTACAATTGCGACCACCCACCCGAGTTAACAGACCACGCGTGGCCAGTTTATGATGTACGTACGTGGCCACTCTGGCCACGTACGTACATCATAAACTGGCAGCTTACAATTAGAACATATTTATTTGTAACATTTCACGCTAAAAACTTGCGAGAGTTTCTTACCCGATGCGAATTTAGCCTGAGTCTGTTTATCATGCCCCCTACGGATTGGATTTCGTACGTGAAGAATTTACACCAAATTCAAATCTGCACACTTTTTCCACGCAGAGTGAATTTTTAGATTGAGTAAAATTAAATACAATATTCCTCCAAATCGTTTCTTCCAGTTGTAGACAACATTTAGTAAAAAAAAAGACGAAGATTTTACGGTGACACAACACACAAGATAGTATGATTGGTAAGTTTTAAAAATTAATCAATTTTTTAAAAGAAAATTACAACTTTTTCTGTGTGAACTTTATTCAGCTGCTGCAAGACGAGAACTGGCCCTTGCCCAGGCCGCCAGAGCGCGGGGGAATCAAAGACCTGGACCACCGAAAGTTTCAATGGAAATGGATATCGACAGTGAAGACGACGATAATGATGTTGACAGCGATAGCGATACTAAAGATGATTTAGTCACGGATGAAAAGTTATTATTGGGAATACAGAAAAAGGAGGAAGAAAATGATGACGATAGTGATAATGAAGGCGTATCGGGTTGGGCTGATTCCATGGCCAGAATTCTAGGGTCAAATAAACCTAAAAATAAGAAAACCCTCATATTGTCAAGGGCAAAATTGGACCATGAAATACCGGTGAGTTTTCAGAGTGTACAGTTAAATTGTTCATGATTTTCTCAACCATTACGTCGTTTTACTCCGTCAATCATTTATCCATAGGTATTTCTGGATTGAAGTTTGCATTTCAACCAAAATGTGTTTTTCTAAATTCATTCACGAATTTTTGAACTAAAGATAGATAAATTAAGTTGAACTCATACATTCAACCAATAATGATCTGGTCGGGGCATTTTGAGATTCTTACAGTTTAAAGCTACCATTATTGAATGGCAGTGATCATTAATAAATTAGTGATTTTACTCTGCATTTGACTTTTTAACAATAATTGCAACATGAATACGTCTTGATCATGTTTGAACTTTGTCATAATTTGTAAAAGTTGCGTTCTGAATTTTAGATTCCCGGGGATAAAGAAATAAAAAGAAAAGTCATTCCTCGTAAAAACGAAATTGAAGTTGTCGGTGCAACCGAAGGTGAGTCCGCGAAGAAGCCTAAACTTGAGGGGACGGAGAAGGAGTTATCAGCCAAGCAATCTAGAAGATTAGAACTTCAATCTGTTAAAGAGGTGAGTACAAACAATCCACATTGCACAAAATATCTTTAGTTTTCTAGTATTTAAATATTTTTTAATTTGACTTCACAGAAAAAGGTATGGGAGAATATTAACAGGATAAAACCTACACGGAACGACTCCAGAGACAAGGAAATCGAACTACTGAAAATTGCCACCAAGTAAGTATTTTTATTTCCATTTTATTTTTATCTTCACTCTTCATGTGAGACGGTAATATACTTGTTTCGAAGAAAAATACTAGTTCGCAGCAATAGGCACTGCAGCATAATTGTACGGGTGTGCCCGTGTACGCCCGACGTTTGTTTATAGTGGGGTTCGATGTTCGATTCCCCGGTTCCAGAGGGAGTTTCAGACAACATCGGCGTCGGGTTACTTGCGTTGGTTTTTTCCTAAATGTTCTTTCCAGCTTAGCTTGTCAAATTATAATTCCTTGGCCAAGTCGTGAAGTGTCTCACGAGAAATACTCAGCGATACGTGCCCATTCCTTACCGCGAATTCCAATTAATATATATTTTTAATACTAGTTTGTAAAGTCGAAAATGTATGTCTGAGAATTTTCGAGTATTTCCGCTGTAATTCAATGTAGGGGTTACGCACATTTGCACATCCTAATTTTTTAATCAATGTTTTTCCAGAGGTGTCGTCCAACTCTTCAATGCTGTTAATTCACAACAGAAGACAACAAAATCTAAACTAAGAGATGTGAGTACATCTGAGTTCAAGAAAGACAAAGTTTTGAAGAAGACAAAGGAAATATTTGAAGACGCATTAGAAAAGAGTTCAAAACTTGTAATAGACAAAATTCCAGACGCAGAGGGTTCTAATAACAGCATCGTGGATGGTGAAATTATTGAAATTAAGGACGAGGAAGATGAGACTAAGGTTAAGCTTAGCGGTACTAATACAAATGCAAATGAAGCCGTCGGACTCAACCGAACTACCCGGAGTAGTAGTTCCAATTCCAAAAAGCCAACTTGGCGAGCCCTCCATGATGACTTTATGTTGGATGCTAAATTGAAGGATTGGGATAAGAGTAGTAGTGACAGTGATGAATGAGTTAGAGATGACAACGTGTCTTTGTCCCAATTTGCATTTTACAATTCATTCGCTCTTTATACATTCAGAACTCGGAAGATCTATTCTTGTTGTACACACTAATTATAAAAAAAAATTACTTCAATAAAAATGTTGCTTTTGTTAAATACTCTCATTAGTTTACACTCGCCGTAAGACATGTGCTTATTTTTGATAGGAATGGGTAGGCTTTATCATTTAGCCCAGGAAAAGTACCCTGGTAGTAGCGAAAGGCTCCACTGAAAATCTTTAACGCAATAGTCGTCCATTTGGCTCTCTCTTCAGTTTTAAAACAGTTGATTTTGTATTTCAATCAAAATCGTTTTGAATTTGGAGGTAAAATGTAAATGTACAATAAATTCAGTCTACCAACGCCCGACAGGCTCACAAGCCTCGTCATTGATGCTGGGCTCTCTATTTTTCTTAGTTTTATTGTCATTCTTGGGAGGAGTTCCAGGATTAGGTGTTAGCACTTGTTGAATCCATCCATGAAGTAAAGTGAGTTGATTTCTCTCAATACCATGTTCTCCGGCTTGATGTGTATAGAAATGCCCTTCTATTCCATGGCGCTGGAAAAATGACACAGACATGAAACATTTTGTTACAGTAAATCAAGTAAGGGTTCAATTGACACAAATGAAGCGTGTCGTGTCGTGTCAACCCATTAGAATGGATTAGATGGAATTCATTCCTTCCTTTGTAAAGAGCAACCAGGGAATTTTCATTACTCCTACTGACTGCACTTGATTTGGTTCACACATGAGTTGTTTCAAACCGAAACAACTGCATGAGTAGAACATCTGGATCACTGAATCAAACCTAGATCAAACCGACCCTACAAAACTGGACCCGTGAATGAACACTAAAGTGATTCATACGGTCTATGTACAGGGTGGTTCATAAACCTTTCACTCGTTATCCATATCCCGACCTTGCCCAACACTTAATTTTAGGAGCCAGGCCAGAAAAAGTGAAATTATTGGGTACCCGTGATTATGAATCACCCTGTACATTTCTGGCTCACCCGTAATGTACGAAAAGTCGACTTGGCCCAAGGGTACAATGTCTGCAAAAATCAATAAAAACATATTAGCTATTACGGTAAAGCTTCGTATAAAATATGTGGTGAAAGTAACAAAAATTAACCAGTGGATCCTTGAAACTGTTGGACATGAATAGTTTTGGGAATTCTGGTGGTTTGACTCCCTCTTCTAATTTTATATTAGTAAGAATTTTATCCAGGGTTGGTGTGGGCGTGGGAGACCGATTTCCTTTGTCAAATTGGCTGCTTTTCTTCTGTCCAGTTGAATTTGAAGTCAATCCACTTGCACTTCCACTCTGCTTCATCCGTTCTTGAAACTTTTGTTTTTCATCTGGTCTCTTTAGTCGAGGTTTTTCATATTTCTCCTTCATTGTCTAGAAAGTTCATAATATTATAGAAAATGGAATATTGGTTTCCAGTTATATTTGGCAATTTTCTTAATGAACCAATTAAAATTGTCATTACAGTGTAAACTTCTGACTCAACCGGAAGGAATGATGAGAGTGCAAACACTCCAGCCATTTGTGTTTGAAAACGATAACCCAAATGTAAAGCCATGATTCCACCCATGGAAAATCCTCCGACAACCATTTTCTTCAAAGGAATTCCAGTGCTCTTGGATTCTTGTTGAATCAGTTCACTTAGCTCATGAGCCGTGGCTTCAATTGTTCTCAAATCTTCAGGAACTCTCGGGCCCAAAGAAAGTCGGTCAAACCAGATTCCAGCTTTCTATCTCAAGCAATGCAATGGTAGCGAAACGATATGTTAGAGGACTTATTTTTGCGTGTCATTTCGTGGTTTCTTAAGAAAAGTTTTTCTTACCTCGCCATTCATTAAAGTGTATGGCCGTGTTGGGGCCGTAGGATAGAGAATTCGGTAATTGTGAAAGTTGAATTCACTATCTCGGATCTTGTCGAGCCAAGCCTTCATCCCAGACCCGGTGTCACCTGTTGTGTTTAAGATATAATGTACAAGGAAATCGAAATCTGAATGACATCGCTCAGAACCATCTGCCCTATTGCTACTGAAGCCGGGTCCCTAAATAATTAGTTGATCTAAAAAGCTAATGAGATGTTAGAATCTTGACATTTGGAAAAAATCTACTAAACTGAAATTGAAGAAAAGATCTCCCATGCTGTGCCTGTGCGATATGGCGATCTTAGATTTAGTCACATTCTTATATGGAAATGGAATGCATATCCACGTTTGATTAGAAAGTTGAGCTTCGCATGTGGGTCAAGAGTTGTGGACTACCCTGTAAATCTAACAATCCACATTCTGTATGATAACATTATACTGTAATTCGAGCCGGGACTGGCTATTCGGTATGCATACGTACTCCGAAGAGTTTCTCTTAGAAAGTTATTCGAAATGCGTAGAAAACTCTGTTTCTACAATTATTAACTTACAAGAACCGTGAAGCATAATGACGGTGCCTTCAGGGTTCTGCTTCGACACTACTGGTTGAGTAATAGTCAATTTCCCGAGTTGGAGTCTACGAATTCCCCTGTACCCACTCATCTTTGTATTTTTACTTGTAAATTTTGATACGTAATTTTGCTACAATATAATTTAGAAATGCAAACGCATTGTACTTAATTCCTAAAAAAAATACCCGAAAAACTGAAAAAATTTATAGTTTTGCATAATTTCCTCATTTTCTTACTTTTCTGGAATTGGAATCAAATTAATCGTCGAGTGAATGGGTCGCCGTAGCAATTCAATTAAACTCATTCAATCCGATGCGTATAAGCTCATAGCTTTACTTCTCGCTCACAGAAACCATTTTTAATTTGATATGTTGAGTTCAAAGTTCAAATTCATTTGTCAGAGAAAACCCTAGCCCGAGAATTCGTGAGTTTTATGGTAAAGAATGCTTCAATATTTCCAGATAAACAATCTTTTTTCATAGAATTATTTTATTAAATCCAAAACAGTTTTACATTTTTAGTTTATTATACATTATTTAAAAATGTGCTAACATTATGACTATAAGATACACAGCATTTTAGACAATAGACATACATATGTAACGTGTTTCACACTGCACTCTTTCACTTTCACAATATAATAATTTAACAGACAATTTGTCTTTTAATAAATTCCAATCAGAGCAAATTAATAGTACTTTACACAGGATGTACATAATATTTAACATTAAATACTGCACGTTTCGGCTTTTATAGAACTGGTAGATGAAATTCTTCCCAGAACTAATGTTTTATCCCTAATTATAACTTATAATTTATAAATTAAGTTTTAGACTATGCTCATGAACATTCAAACTAGATAAGGTTTCTTATTAACTAGAGTTTTTTCAACTAACTTCAGACTGAGATCAAAAATATTGAATCCATTTTTACCCTTTACAGGGTTCATAGAGACGATTTCTGTCTGTTCTTTCTACGAAATGACTAGATTTTCACTCGAAGCCGCAGTGTACAACTTGTTAGAGTTAAACTGGGCGTTTGGCTCAATCCATTTTGACTTAGTTAATTCATAATACATATAATAATAAATTCTTTAATAATTTGTATAATTTATTTACAAATTAGTACACTCGTATACTTATGCATGTGTACGTGTGATTCTGATAATCATGACTCAAAATTACCAAAAAACACATCAATTCAATTTCACTGGTTTTTCATTCAAACAATATTACAAAAATTCACAAATATGTTACAAAAATTATGTTACACGGCTGAGCAAGCGTTAAATTACCATGCACGCGTTACATGGGCAAAAACGTTTGCTCAGCTGTTTTACACACATTTTTTCTTCAGAAAATTCCGAACTCGCAGTAAAGTCAATACCTTTCTCTTTAGCTCATTTAAAACTTTCCATAATTAAATCCAATGGATTCAACCCGTCAATCAAATCTATTTTATATTAGCACAACATAATTTAGTCCGTCTAGCATTGCATTGTATAAAAAGTTAACTGGCTCAACCAAAAGCGAACACAATAAAACTTCCTATCCTTTCTAAAACTCTTGAACTAATTAATCGTATTCCTAATGACTAGCTTTGGGTTACGTTACGTTATAAAAAATGATTGTAAACAAACAAAATGGCTTTGTGTTAGTGAACTTAAGTTTCCCTACCTAATAATTCCATTTAATTAATTAATGACCTAAATACTTCTCTTTCAAATTGTCAATGCATTCCTTTCCTTACTACCACGCCAAATCTGGCGTTAAATTCTAATCTCTCAATCAATCAATCAATCAATAAACTATGACTAGAAAACCCTACAATATTGACTAGAGCTAGGCCTAGAATTTAAGTCCTTAATTTTAACTCTAATTTCACCATGTTTTAAAAGTTGACACCGGAAGAACAGCGCAGAGGTTGAAGAAGTAAATCAGTTATTGGGAGATACTGCTAGTAAAAGCCCCCCTGAAGAATTCCCATTCAATATGCCTTGATGACTATGATAATGACTGATATGATTAGTCAAACCACTCAAGTCTGTAAATACCGTGGGACAAAATGCACAGGGTAATATTTTGTTGGTTTTGTGCTCACCACTACTACTATAATTATTATTATTGTTGTTGTTGTTCATTGAGCCGGGGAGGAATGAAATTGTATTTGTATCGGGTGGTTTATTTGGTCGGATATTAAAGGAAGTGGTAGACTCATCTGAGGCGGAAGTAGAATTATTAGGGGATCCAGATCCATGTGAAGCGGATGACGACATTGGTGACAAGGGAGATGCCAATGGAGGAGAATGTGGAATACCGTGTGAATGGGAAGGAGATAAATTGTTAAAATGATGAAGATTCTTATTGAGACCTGGAAATCCTAGGGATGATAATAAAGGAAACCCTGGAGTTGTTTGATGGTCTGGTGATATCATCGGGGTTAAGTGAGACGACAAGTGACTCTGAAGAAGTTTCGGGTGACTAAAGCTTTGTCTGCAAATAACGCAGGTCAAAAGGGCATCCTTGTCGAAAGTATCGTTTATCGAGTGTGAATCTGTAAATGAAATAATAAAAAGTTCGTTTAGTATCGGGTAACTGTTAGCTATGAGCATTTTCCTTCTGATTTGTTACCAGCTTGCTTATGGTACACCCTGTATGCAAATTATTAATTTGATTTACCTTTCTGAACCAAGTCCATTGGATGATCATTGTTGTTGTTGTTGTTCCTGTCCTCAGACGATATAAAATGTCTACTAGTTTCAGAAGAACTCTCCTCTGAGTCTGGAGATTTTCTACCACCCCATTGACCGTCATCTACAGGAGGTGATGGCGATAAAAGTGTTGTCGCTGATTCTCTACGACTACGACTTCGACTTCTTTTCTTTGTCTTTGTTTTTTGTCCAGGTTTCTTGCCCCCAGATGATGGTGAGAAGTTTTGACCATTATTCAGAGCAGTGTTACCATTCCTTGGCCTATGCCACCGTCTATGTGCAATAAAATGAAAGATGTTATTAAAAGTCTTCGTAGTATGTAAGAGCTGATTAAATTTCGATACATTATGTTACTAGTCCTGATGGGACCATTTCATTTGTGAGTGAGTAAACGATAGGTAAACATGCAATAATATAGGGTGTCAGGAAAATATCTCGTACCGATGCGATGCTAAATTGGCAGGACAGCTAAAGACTTTATCACACTCCGGACAACGGTATTCAACGTGTACAATGCAAGCACAGCGATGACGAGCAAGTTCAAAGCAATCTTCAAATACATCAGAACAAAGGCGACAAACGTATGCACCAATTTTATTGTCAATTTTGGCAATCTCAGCTCGAGACTCTTCTGTGACCTCAACTGTATTGAATGCTGGGTCAATATCACCTCGTCTTGTCACCTGTAATACAACCGAACAAGGGAAAATCTTAGGGTGAGAATTCTATTTGGAAAACCTAGGAATTCGAAAAACGAGAGAACAGCACCAAAACACAACTGACCTGTATTCCAAGGGTTGTTTCCTCAAAGGTGCTATTTTGTTCTTCCAAGAGTTTCTCATGCATTGCCTCTTTAATGTCCCGAATAATTGTCCCAGACACGGGGGATGATTTGTCTTCATCAAACTGAAGACGCCTTGCGGCTTTTGTCTTTTTCGGAGATTTGTGACTCGAAGTTTTCTTAGTGAGGTCGGTAGAGCCTGGTGTTACGATTGGCTATTCAAAAATACAAGAAATCGGGTTTAATTATTTTCAATTGAAATTTTTTTTTCGTACGTCGTTTCCGCAGACAAAAAAAAATATATGAGCAGATTAATCAACAAAATTCTCACCTCTTGTTTCTCCGTTTTTAAGTGCGACAATTTCCGAGCGGTTGATTGACTGGGTGGAGTTGTTTCTTGAATGGTTCTCTTCCGAGTCCCAGAATGACAAGAGAAATCAGTTGGAGTTGATGAAATTCCAGGACTAGTCTCAATAATTGTTGGTGGTTTGACCGGAGTATTCTTTACGGAAAGGTCTAGCAAACCATCTCCGAAATCCGATCCATTATGTTTATGCAAATGTTCCGGACTTCTGGATCTTCTGAAATTAGGCCGGACTCTTGGACTTGTGGGTTGAGATCTGGGATAAGCGGTGAGATCTGCGGCTGTTGCTGCGGGTGGGACACCGAGATGTGGAAATGAGTGTGGAGAATGAAGCAACTGTTGCATTTTGAGTTGAAGTCTTAGGTCATGGAATGTATTTGGATTCGGGGAGTAGAATTCTGAAGAACCGGGAGATTTCGGGGAAACGGGTGAAAAGGCAGATTTTGAGATTTTTCTTGGGGATGAACTAGAATTCATAGTAAGGGCGAGTGGAACATGTTGCTGCTGATGTTGATGCTGCATATTATTATGTTGAGGGGATGAAAGTGGTGAAAGACAATGATTCAAATTCAATTCATTCGTTTGTTTCCAAAGTTTAGCCCAATGTAGTAAAGCGGGATGAACTCCAGGGACTCCGATGGATGATCCAGATGATCCCATTCCCATCCCCATGGCTGATGCCAAATTGGACAAGTACATGGGTCTTGATGTATGTGAAGAATGGAAGGGGGTTGTGAAATATTCCGTCAGAGATTTATCCATTTTTGTTTCAAAAACGTTTTGAATCTTCACATGTTAAGCGTAAACGTAAGAAACGTACTCCTTGACCTATGCAAGACTGCTAATGATGTCTTCTTGTCTCAAATGACTCATTTTTGTTCAAGAGTTTTGCTTTGGTCGGTGGTGAAGGTATGTGCATAAATTTCGCTCCAAGCAATATGGTTTTGGGTCAGGTGGTGAATCATTCAGTGATGAGTACTTTTTGTTTCATTCAGACAATTGGCTTTGTGTATGTTATATGTTGTATAATATTGTTATTCATCCATGAAGGTGGCAATAAGTTGAAGGTAATGGCTAAATGGACTTCTTCCTGGTTTGTTGCAGTCGAAGGTAGAAAATATTGAGCTTTGAAAAGGAAATGACAACAAGCGGATTTTGAAAAGAAGGGAGAGTAAAAGTGTTTAGTTTTACAAGAGGGTTGAATATGAATAGATCAAATTCATGAGATTACGATGTCCTACTACGAGTGAGCTACCTGATCCCCTCCAAAAACTATGATTCATTCCTTTGCTCGTGCGAGGGGTAAAAAGTTATGATACAACTACCTGAGTCTGAAATGAAAGTAAAGTATTTGCAGGCAGAAGTACAGGTTGCACTTGACTTGCCCTAAAAGGGTGACTAATAACCAGAAGAAAATGACTGACTAGATTTTTTGTACACACTTATCTTTATGCTGTCCTCAGAATCGTTTATTGTGAAGAAAAAAGTTGACTAGAATTTACTTTTTTTCAAATATGACTAGAATATCTTTTTAGAAAACTTGGACTAGAATATACGCGCTGAATGGACTAATCAAAAGGTTTAATTTGAGGAATTGACCAGAATACAAGGGCATACGCGGAACAGAAACACTTACACTTACAATGCAGACTTGTACATTCATACAATTAATTGACCAGATAATTCACTGACTAGGCTGCCAATTAATTAATGACTTTCTCTCAAGTGCGACTAGAGTTTTATTGAATCAACAATGTGTTCCAATACGCAGGCTAAAATCATTGACTAGATTAGCTCTGGATCTTAACCCTTATTAGTTTGGACTAGACTCACTTTTTGAATTGACTAGGAAGTGCTTTTGCTTCTTGACTTGACTAGTTAGCATAACAAGCACTAAACTAAAAGGAGAAATGACTTTATTTGTATGACTATACTTTCACTGACTATATTTGCTGGTTTTGCTACTGAATTTGAAGCCGATTTTTGTCTTTGTTTTCTCATGAAAATTGACTAGCGTGAGAACTAAATTATTTGTTCGTACCAATTAAACCGTTGCTTAAAATGAATAGATGACGTGACTGGATGACTAGTATAGTTTCGACTACTGCTTCTTCAAATATGACTAGTTAATTTCTGACTGGTTAGACTTGTAGACAAGTTAATGGGCTACAATTTGACTTTTTAAATGATTAGTTAGTTAATTGACTAAAATGACTATGAATGACTACTCAAATAATTAGACTAGTTCAGAGTTTTGACTGGTTTGACCTGCTCTGCTCACTGACTAGACTAGAAGACTAGATTTCCAACGTATAACACTGACTAGTGAACAACACAAATCAGAATCAGACTAGACTGGTACTTTTATTCAACTTTAATGACTAGCAGTGACTACAAAGATATCGTTGGAATGCTTGACAAGTTGACCTACCAAAATATAAATATTCAATATGACTAGTTAAATTACTTCTTTAAAAAAATCTAATTTTGGCTACGGCTTCCACAAAACTTTGAATTTTTCGGACTAGACAACTTCAAAGGGTGAACGCTTGTTTGACTAGTTTAGCTGACTATCTCTTGACTAATTATGTTTTACTGACTAGTTGACTTTTGTGAATTCACTCGCTAGAGACTAGATATATGTAGACTTAGATTTTATTTGTAAGATATGACTAGAGTCTATTGCGACTGCAACGTACGTGGTCTGTTCCGCGTTCCTGACTAGAAATTTTTGACTAAAAATGTTGCACCCTCAAGAATTTTACCATTCGTTTAGTCCAACCACAACGCTTGCTCATATGAACGACTAGAGTTAAACGATTCTGAGGAAGTCATAAATCCTGACTAGACTGCTGACTAACTTTCTCTGAATTAAAAGCTATGGTGAAATCCTGAAGTGAAAGTTCTATTTTCTGATAAACTTACTAGAGAAAATTATGGAAAAAGTAGAGAAAGTATTTACTCGTAAGTTTATGTGTTGAGTAGGGATGAAAAAGTTGAGGTAGAATATTGTCCGCTGGTTTCTTCTTGGCGACTATTTACAATTTCACCGGTAATGTTAATTCTTACTGCAGGAAAACAACTTCTCTTCTTGTCAAAAATTTTGAACACACTCACTTCGCCAGAATTTCTTTCTTCAGACTAGACAGTTTAACTTCTTATTTCTAACTAATTGCTAATTCTTGTACTTCACAGGTAAATGTAAATATTTGCTTTTTTTTCTATTTTTATGTATTGCCTCAAGTATTACACATGTAAATTCTTGGAACTTCTTAAATATTTAATATTGCACTGATTTGACCTGACCTATTGTTGCATTTGCCCTTACGTGACTGGTATGGTTAGTTAGTACATGTACAAAATTGAAATTGATTGATTGTATGGAATATACAGAAGATAATCAGGAAGGAAAAGAGCTGATAATTCTGATGTTGGTCGAAGAAGAGCTCAGGTATGACTGAAATTCATCTGGATGAATTCGTGGCTTTTTGGTTAAGGAACGGTTTTCAGTCGTACCGATAAACCAAACCAAACCGATGCGGGTGAAGAAGCGTAAGCATAAGCGCGCGGATATGAGGGGGAATGTTTCAGGGGAATGTTCGGTCTAGGAAGTTGTGGCCAATGAGCGTGGAGACGCTTCGGACTCCGGAGGATCCCAACCCTTCTCTTTGTCATCCAATCCGGACACAATCCTCAAATGCGTGAAGGCTTGTGCTTCGTTTTACGGGTGGGACGCTGAAGTTGTCTCAAATTCTCTCAGACACCATTGGCTTCTTCTAAACCTATTCACGGTCTCGCATTCTTACATAACTTCACGCACGTCTACAACTCACAACGCAATTTTGGAATCTTTAGTATATTTACCATGAGATACGTCCCTTGGCCTTACTTCTTATTAGTCATCCCTGAAATGACGCACAGAGTTGGAATGAGATCTCGTCTCACCTCACATCTTCTTAAAGTGGGTCAAGCTAATTACGCCCGACGATGACGGGGAGACAGTCCTTGGACTGAATATTTTACGATTACGCACAATATGATGTCAGAATACTGGATTCCGACCATTTCTTTGTACTGAATTTGAATAATTGGCATTTGTTAAAAATTGTACTCATATTGATACTTTCAATGTTAACATAACATTCAGCTACACAAGGGAGATATTTTTTGTGCGACCATTACGAGGCTACAAATCTCGAATAGGGAAGCAAGAAAGATATTTTGGATTTAGGTTAAATATTGAACGAAAATCTAATTTTTCGAATCTTTTTAAAACCATTTGATTAGAATTATTAGGAATTTCGTCATATTTCTTAGACAGATGATGGAACTATAACCCCAAGAGCCAAGACTTGCAATTTGAATAGTGAAACATTTAGAAATTATTTCATTTGCTTCCTCAAAATTCCCGTGTATAAAAGTTTTTGCGTTCAATGGTGGTGCACAACACGCTTACGATGTTGCTGATAGACGTCCGTACAACGGCTATAAAGATAGTGCAAAACTCTGAACATCTGCTCCGAATTTCATTCCATTCCATACTGTCCGTCGTCGTCGTCCTGAGTTCCTGATTATTGATTTACTTTTGGTCGTTGGCATTGTCATCGTTAGATTTAGATTATATGACTTTACTCTGACAGAATAAACGGAGTTACTGCTCACATAATCCATCCATGGCTACATGGCTTCACTATTCACTTCCTATGCGATTCTACGACTATGACTACTACGGTATATTTTTCTGCTGGAAGTAAACATTAAATCTTTGAGGCTCATTCAACCCTTGCCCTGCCTTGTTTGTCATACATCAGCACCACATACTCAAACTCGAACTCTAATAACTAGACAGATGCATTTTTCCAGATGCGGAAGAATTGTGTTCAATTGTTATAGAGCTGGCTTGGTTTTGAAAAACATGTTTAGCGGATAACAATGCTCATAAACGGGTGCATGCGGGTGTAGGAATTAAAATTGAGTGTCAGTTAAGTTCAACGACAGAAAAACCTGGTAAGGCAAGCAAGGCCTGGTGTGAGTTTGCGGTTGTACATTGATGGAATTCGTTAAAAAATCGATTTTGATTTCCCCCTTTTAATGTGAACAATGAATACAGATGTTCATTTTAAGTACCTCTACCGCACCGCACCGCGCTCACCGTTCGTCCTTATTAGGAAGGAAGAATGAACAAGAAATCTCACCAGGCCAAGCATTACGTGGCACTTGTTTAACAAGGAATTCCTTTCAAATGTAAAATTATCAATGAATCAATAAGCGTCCAGATCGACCAGGCCAGAAATATAAAGGTTTTATTTATTCCCTGAACTATTTTCGCATTTTGCAATTTTCAGATTTGAACTTTGATTTTGTAGACGCTAAAATAATATTACGCTGGAAAATCATGTTTAGAATGTTTGAAACGAGTCAGTTATCAACCCGTGACCAGCAGAAAAATTTGTCGTGCTCGCGTTCATACATTTTCTGGGTATAACGAGTGTCAGATAAATCCAACTTTTCCATAAAGAGCCGTTTCCTTGTAGAGTACACGAATAGACAATGTGTAAGGTAAGAACAATTACTCCACGGCAAAGTCTCATCTTCATGTCTTTGAAGTTTCTGTTACACGCGCACGTGTTCAGATTAGACGGTTAAAGCTGATTATTCTCATCTCTTACCCTAAAAAAGCAGAATAGAATACAAAATAAGTGTGTGAGTGTGTGTGAGTGTATGAACTAAGAAGATAATCGAGTGAGAGAAGCTCATTTAAGTGGCTCACCTCAAATGCAGTACAATACAATATTGTCATAGTTATGTAGTTGTAGTGAGTAGTATGAGCAACATAACGTAATTGTTATCTCTAAGCATTACATTGCATTACATTGTTGGAATGGCAGATGCTTCACGAACGGTCCACATTCACATCCTTCCTTCCTGTAGTGTCTAGTGTGTATGAGTATGAGTTCATTCCAGGTTCCAGCTTCCCGAATAAAAAAGCAGCTGGCTGGACCACTTACATGTACTTCCTC